>PVJC01038185.1:0-16872 GCA_004026665.1 Murina feae | reverse complement strand
GCGCGCGCCTCCGTACCTCTGTACTTTGCTTCCGCTGCTGCTCTGAGTCTCAGACTCTTCTCTGGTTGTAGGATTTTCACTCAGCCAGCCGTCCTGTGGGTGCGAGGGGTGTCCGTGTGTTCTTTTCGCGGTTTTTCTGAAATAGTTGTTCACAGCTGCATATGCGGTGTCTACCCTATGCCGCCATCTTGTTTCTCCATAGTTTATGATCTTTCTGATGTATTGCTGGATCTGATTTGCTAGGATTTTGTTAAGGATTTTGGCATCTATGTTCATGAGGGATATTGGCCTGTAATTCTCTTTCATTGTGTTGTCTTTGTCTGGTTTTGGTATTAGGGTAATGCTGGCTTCATAGAATGAGTTTGGAAGTGTTCCTTCCTCTTGAATTTTTTGGAATAGTCTGAGGAGGATAGGTTTTATATCTTCCTTGAATGTTTGGTGAAACTCCTCTGTGAAGCCATCTGGCCCTGGGCTTTTGTTTGCTGGGAGCTTTTTTTATTACTGCTTCAATTTCTTTCATAGTGATTGGCCTATTGAGATTTTTAGATTCTTCCTGATTGAGTTTTGGAATGTTGTACTTTTCTAGGAATGTGTCCATTTCCTCCAGGTTGTCCAGTTTGTTGGAATAGAGTTGTCATAGTATTCTTTAACAACCTTTTGTATTTCTGTGGGGTCTGTTGTTATTTCTCCTCTTTCATTTCTAATTTTGTTTATTAGGGTTCTCTTTGCTTCTTGCTGAGCCTGGCTAGAGGTTCATCAATCTTGTTTATCCTTTCAAAGAACCAGCTCTTGGTTTTATTAATCTTTTGTATTGGTTTTTTTGGTCTCTACGTCATTTATCTCTGCTCTGATCTTTATTATTTCCTTCCTTCTGCTTACACTGGGCTTTTCTTGTTGCTCTCTTTCTCAATCTTTGAGTTGTAGCGTTAGGTAATTTATTATCATTGTTTCTTGTTTTCTGCAGTAGGCTTGTAGAGCTATGAACTTCCCTCTCAAGACTGCTTTCACTGTGTCCCATAGATTTTGGATTGTTATGCTTTCATTGTCGTTTGTTGCCATGATGTTTTTTATTTCTTCTTTGATCTCTGTGGTAAACCAGTCATTGTTTAATAGCATGCTATTTAGTCTCCATGTGGTTGATTTTTGGGGATTGTTTTTATTGTAGTTGATTTCCAGTTTTATGCCATTGTGATCTGAGAAGATGCTTGATATGATTTCTATCTTCTTGAATTTGAGACTTTGCCTGTGACCCAATATATGATCTATCTTTGAGAATGACCCATGTGCACTTGAAAAGAATGTATATTCTGTGGCTTTGGGGTGAAGTGTTCTGAAGATGTCAATTAAGTCCATCTGATCTAGTGAGTCATTTAGGATTGATGTTTCTTTTCTGATTTTTTGTTTAGAGGATTTGTCCAATGGTGATAGTGGGGTATTAAAGTCCCCCACTATGATTGTATTGCTGTCAATTTCTCCCTTGATATCTTCCAGAAGTTTTTTTATGTATTTGGGTGCTCCTATATTGGGTGTGTGTATGTTTACCAGAGTTATTTCTTCTTGTTGAATTGCTCCCTTTAGTATTATGAAGTGGCCTTCTTATCTCTTTTTATGTCCTTCACTTTAAGATCTAATTTGTCAGATATAAGTATTGCTACCTTATCTTTTTTTTCATTTCCATTTGCCTGTAAAACCTTTTTCCATCCCTTCACCATCAGTCTGTGTGTGTCTTTTTTTCTGAGGTGGGTTTCCTGTAAACAGCAGATATATGGGTCATGTTTTCTTATCCACTCAGTTACCCTATGTCTTTTGATTGGGGCATTTAATCCATTTACATTTAAAGATATTATTGATAAATACTTGTTTGTCACCATTTTTATTCTTTACCCCTGTGTTCCTTCTTTTTTTCTTATTTTTTCTTTTTATAGTAGGCCCTTTAAAATTTCTTGCATTGCTGGTTTGGTAGTAACAAACTCCCTTAGTCCTTTTTTGTCTGTGAAGCTCCTGATTTCACCCTCAATTTTGATTGATAGCCTTGCTGAGTACAGTATTCTTGGATTCAGACCCTTCCTTTGCATGACTTTGTATATTTCATTCCATTCCCGTCTTGCCTGATGTGTTTCTGTTGAGAAATCAGTTTCTAGTCTGATGGGGGATCCTTTGTAGGTAACTTTCTGTCTCTCTCTGGCCACTTTTAAGATTCTTTATTTGTCATTGGTGTTTGCCAATTTAATTATAATGTGCCTTGGCATTTGTCTTTTGGGGTTCATTTTATTTGGGTCTCTGTGAGCTTCTTGGATTTGTGTAGGGTTTTGCTTCCCTATATCAGGGAAGTTTTCTGTCATTATTTCTTCAAACAACTTTTCTATTCCTTGCTCAGTTTCCTTTCCTTCTGGCACCCCTATTATGCGTATGTTGTTTCCTTTTGTGTTGTCCCAAAGTTCTCTTAAGCTCTCCTCCTGCTTTTTAATTCTTTTTTCTAGGCGCTGCTCTGCTAGCTCACTGATGCAGTCCTCTGCTTCTTCTAGTCTACTATTGATGCTTTCTATTGAGTTCTTTATAGCACTGATGTCATTTTTCATTTCTTCTTGGTTCTTCTTCATTTCCTCTTGGTTCTTACACATATTGTTGACTTTGTCTTCCATTCTTTTCATCCACCTTATGACCATTTCTCTGAATTCTTTCTCTGACAAGTTGCTTGCCTCCATTTCATTTACTTCCCTTTCTGGTGATGCCTGTTTTTCTTTTATATGCAGGCTGTTTCTTTGTCTCCCCATGATCTCTCTTCTCTGGGTACCTGGTTGTATAGTTTTTTTCTCTCCTTTCCGTGAGGAGGAGCAGCACTCATCTGGGCCCACATATTCTTGGTTTGAGCTCCGGTGTTCCTGGGTTCCTGGCTGGTCCCTGGGTGTCCTTTTTGCAGTATCCCTGGATGTATACATTTCTGGTAACAGTCACCCAAGATGGCCTGGTCTCCACAGCAGAGTTGGCAGCTTTGGGAGAGATTTCAGCAGCAGTGGAGGCAGCACCTGGTTAAGGGAACCCCATTTGGCTTCTCCAACAGTCCTCTGGAGTATAGCTGTCGCACACCCACAAATTTACATGCTCGGTGCATCCACACACTCTCCGTTCATTCTCTCACTCTCACACTGTCTTTCCATCTGCCTTCTCATCGGCAGCCATCTTCTTCTCCCTGTACTAATAAAATCTACGTATGTAGGTCAAGCGCTTGACTGTGGTCTCTCTGCGGGGAGGGGAGGAACTCTCCCTTCACCCATCTCCTTCCTGCCCAAAACCCTGCGGTGCACAGCTGACCACGGACTTCAGTTCTCAGTCCAAACAGCTGGCTGCAACCACCAGAGCCCTGGATATTTGCCCCGCATGGGACTGCCAGCAGTGGAAGTTTGTAAGGAATTTCCCTTAGTCAAACATTTGCTGTTCCACATGAAACATTAATTTTTGGCTTAAACAAAAGACTTAACTATTGCTTTCTGGCATCCCAATGATGTTTTAAATTTTGTCTCATGCTTCACAAGTTTCCTGTATTCTGTAATTGACTTTGAAAACCCTCCTCTCACCGTACCCCTTTTCCTCACCCCCACCCCACACACACACCTTTTTCTTCTCAATTATTTTAGGTTAATTTTTGGCCAATTTCTATACAAAGTACTTGATAAATCCTCATTTAATCCTCCCACTAAATTTGTAAGGAAAGAATTATCCCTATACATAGGTAAGGAAGACTTGTGTCCTTGACAAGTTCTGTGTCAGCTAAGTCATATATCAGAAATTATATGAAGATTTGCCACCGTTGTGTGTGGGGGAGAATTGAAGGCAGGGCAGGCACCCTCATTTAGAGGCTGACACAGCATGCAACTTACACTGATTTAGCCTGTGGTTTTCCACGACACCCTCAGTGAATGGAGCACACCCAGAATTTTCCAAGGTGGTGCAGGCACTGCCCTCAGCACTGGGAAGCCGGCCACGGTGCAGGCACCAGATGCTGCTGTTACTTGGCATGGAGGTCAGCCAAGGGCACTGGGTGTCTGTGGGGGACAGAGGAGAGGATTTCTCTCCCCAGAAAGGGAGACTGAAGGCACAGCTCCGCTGCTTGCTCAGGGCTCTGGTCCTTCACAAACAGGCATTTACCCTGGAGCCCATGTTGCTTCTGAGAAGAAACTATGCAGAGCCATCTTGTGGTGGAAAAAAGGCAGGGGTTTCAGTCTGAAAACTCCACGGGCCTTTATATGACACCGTAGGTGTAATTACTTCTGCATACTACTATACCTTGATTTCTCCCATACCTCAGGCAGCACTTTAAAGTGGTCAGAAAATGTTGACAGCCATCTCCACTTGTCCCACGAACACATTTACTACAGGTAATTAACTTAACTACCTGATAAAAATGTAATTGGCGTGTTGTAATACCAGCCATTGTCTGAAAAGAGTATGACAGACATGAGTTATGTTGCCTCCTTGGTTATCTTTATAGGCACATAATCAAATCCAAATTTGATCATGCATTTGTGATTTGATTAAAATAAACAGCTAAATTGGGGAATCATGATCTTGAAAGATTTAGTATTTGCCTCAATTATGTGGTTTGGATTTTTGTTTGTTAGAAAACAAGAGATTGATCAGATGGCTCTTTGCTGCTGCCAGATGCTGTGCAGCTTCTTTCTCCCTGAGGCACAGATCCCATTCAGAGAGGACACAGGCCTGGAGTACCCATTTGTATGCTTGAAGGATACCTGTGCCTCATGGAAGCTTCAGTCATGTGAGCCTTTTCTCGTATTGCAATCAGCAGCCACACACACTGCAGTCTATGGGAGCACATTGAACAGGCCACCTGGGGCACAGGCGACAGACCTAACTGGGGAGTGCCAAGCAGCCTCTGTCCAAACACCTGCTAATACAAGCATCATCATCACCTGGTCTGCAGGACAGTGATGAAGCAGCCTGGACAGTGACAAAGGGCTTCATCATGTGGCTGATGAGGCACCTGTGCATTTCTGCCTACTAACTTCAGCTCTCAAATAAGCAAGTCACCTCTCACCTGAGCTCAGGGGCCACTCCTGTCCTGGACACCTATCACAAGGGACTTAATGTGATGACTGATGAGGGCTTTTCTCACTACTTGAGAGTGGTCACGAGGCTCCAGAGGCTTCCTCTGATTTGGGCCACTTCTAAGTCACCTGCCCCAAGCTGGGAGGGGGAGGCCTCTGGGCTGCGTTTAGACCATGAAGAATGAAACATGGTTCAACATTTCCAGCACAGATGAATGCCTCTAAGCCAGCCCTGGGGAGAATCTGCCACAAATGGCTTTGGTCGTGCTTTTGATGTCAGCTAAGACAGAATTCAGTTAGATTTTTGAAACAAGTCATTTTCCCCATGTCCTTAGGACAACCTAGAATGTTTCCTGCTCCTCCACACTGGTCCAGCCCTCACCCCGTGTCACCTGACCTTTGCCCAGTAGACACAGAGGCGCCTGCCCAACCTCAGCCCGTGGCCCATGGTTCAGCTCCTGGCTCTGCCGGTCTTACCCTGTCATCTCACTGTTCCACCTGTGCCATGTACCATCTCCCCAGGGAGTTAGGAAATGCCACGAAGGCAATAGGTAACAAGTGTAAAAGAGGATTCATTTGTTTGTGAATACTGAGGGCCTACTCTGGGCCAGTCACTGCTCTAAGCCCTGGGAAGACAGCAATAACCAAACGGGCCAAGACCCTGTTCTCGTGGAGTTTCTATTCCAATGGAAGGCAAACAGTGAACAAAGAACTACATCACATTCTAGATGTAGAATCTAAAGCATGGTTCAAGATCACCCAGGAGCCTAGGGGCCAAAGATGGGAGTAAAATCAGTCTTCAGTGATGAGCATCAGCCAGACTTCCCAGCTTCCAAGTCTACTGTGTGCACCAGGGCACACTGATGTACCTGCATTAGGTAGCACGTCTGCAGACGAGGTTCAAGCTCAGAATCTGTGAAGCTCCCAACATCATAGGTACTCCAGGCTTCAACCCAGCGATTCTCACAAAATGTGCAGCATTTGTCCCACTGAGGGACCTGCTTAAGAATGGGTCTTGGTCATGACAAGGCTATTTCCTGCTGCCTATTTACACTTTGTACTGCTCACCTCCACACGGCGGCCCACAGGCAGGAGGTTGTCTACGCTGCTGAGTTCAGAGTACTCTGAGCAAACACAGTTTACTCTAGAGAGCAAACAGGATTACCCAGTTACCTTATGGGTGAAAGGGAAGGAACTTTACCCATCATTAATGTTTTACTACCTTTCAAAGAGTATAACCTTTAACCCCCAAGTCAGCTCTAAACTGAAGCTGAGGAGGTCCGGCTGCAGGGGCCATTCCGGGTGCCTGTCTGTCACCGGGCCAATGCTGTTTCGATCAGGAGAAACAAATAAACAGGAAGATAAGCTTTTTAAAAAGCACGCGAAGCAGATCGAGAAGTTCCCAAGCAGAGATAACTGGTTGCTAGGTCTCTGTAGAGACCAACATAAGGCCTGGAGAAAGTGTGGCCTAGTGCCAACTACAGAAATTCTGTGACCGACTTGGCCCTGGCACCAACTGACTGGTGGACAACCTGAGGAATCTGTGCCTCCACAAAGATGCCACACCTGTCCTACCTCCCAGAGAGGGCTTCATTTAGCACAGTGACTCCAAAGTCTGAGCCACGCTGGGTGGAAAGAGCATTTACATGTGAGATGTTAGGGAGGCCACAGAATTCCCTGGAATCAGGTGGCGCCTGGGCTTACCTAGATGCACAGGCCACCTGTGCTGAGCCCTTCCCTCCTTTTGACATGGAAAAATGACAGGTATTCCAGGTACTTTGTTTTTATAGATGACTAATGCCTAATTATTTGTGACCAAGAAGTGAGTCCTTAGGGGTTGGTACAATTTATTATTTATGAACTAAAATTAGCACAGGACTAAAATATACTGAGGGTCCCACTTCAGTTCCCAGAAGTCCAGCTGCAGAGCAAGGCTTGGCTTTGCAGCACAGTCAGCATAGCTGGGGTTCCTCATTTGGGGGGAACACTGTGTCATTAGTGTGTCTTGAGTTGGTCATGCCTTTACAATTGCTGCATTTTTTTTTGCTTTTAAATGATAACTTACTGTTGGTTTAGCTCCTTTACTGTCAATTTAGTTTGTTGTGTGTTGTTGGATTGGTGCAGCATCTGTGCACTTTCCCATTAACTACATGTTAACACATAAATGCATTGAGGTTCAAAGTTGACACACCCCTCTAGCTAAATTAGAAATGTGCAGAATTCTGCTGAATGTATTTGAGGAGCTCTTCTTCTATGCCATATGAAAACTGATTGAGGTATGTAGGCCAGGAGGTTTTTAGCTTGTCAAAGTGGGTTGCTCTCAAAAAAAGCTTTGCAGGCCACTGTCCTACAAGTCTGGAATTGCACTGCACCAGTGTGTGCAGAAGTATGCTAGTAGATATTAGCAACCAGCTCCCAGGGGTAAAAGTGTGTGTGTGTAATGTGTTTAATATATAAGTTTATTATAAATTTTCCTGATGTAGAAGATGTGTGACACACAGTTTAGAAATAAAAAAATTCAATACTCGTGATTATAAATTCCATATAGCCAATTGATTCTCACAGAAAGCTTCTAGTCGATTTTTGCTGAATTAGTGTACTATAGTTGCAACTGATAAACAAGGGTAGTTCCTACATAAATGTTAGCTGATATCTTTGTTTAAGAGCAAGACAAAAATAAAACAACAAAGACTATGTCTAAACTTCATTTATTTATTAATGATATATGTGAATTCTTTGCTAAATCAGATAACATTTTTAGTTTCTTGGCTATTCACAATTTAATAGCTATCCACGTACACTTAAGGTTAATATGGATTATTAACATTTTCTCCACTACTTTTGTAGGTCTAGACAATCAACAGCACAATAAACCAAGTCCTCATTTGCAGCATGTTGTCAATTTCTATGGTGCAAGAAACACTTGCACTGCACCGAGGTCAATTTCAATCTACTGACATGACCTCACTGAGTGTGGGGCTGAGATGCCCAGTGAGGACCCTTATGGAATATTCCCACCACACCGCTGCCATACCCAGGAACCTCAAGAACACAGATAGTAGTAAAATGCAGCAAGGGACAAACAAGAAGTGATCAGCACTGATTATTCCCGGCTTTCTTTCTCACATACTTTCATTACTGATAATGGCTATGTTTAATAACTGACTTGGAACATTCCTGAAGATCCCTGTGAGACTGCACCAGCCGGCCGGGCCCACCACTGAGTGTATGACAGTGAAGGGACCTGTAATTTAACAAAGGCCAATTATGCTTTCAGACGCAGCGGTTGTGTTTCCCATTCCAGCTTCCCTCAGTTAATAATTTGGCCAACATCTTATCCTGGCTTCAGCCCTGTCAGCGTTAGCCCAGTCCTTTGCCACAGTCCTGGGCCCTGTGTCCACCCCCCAGGACTGAGCGGTGGCTACACAGCCTGTCTGCAGGGAGGTGGGCTGGGCAGGTCCCTGCTTGTGGCCCCGCAGGAAGCACAGCCCCCACCATAAAGAGGAAGTGCGAGGAGCAGTTTGAGAATTAGGAAGAGAGTGCCAGCCGGTGACTAAAGGCCTAGTGCGTCATAAAAATCTGCCCGGGGTTACATCTTGAGAAACAAGGTGTTGGCTTTTAAAGCGCTCGATTTTCTCTCCTTTAAAAACTAAACCCTAAACTTCAATTACGGGCAGATCATAAAACTCAAATTCCAGTATCAAATGGCATGTCAACGGAGAGGTGTGTATGATTTAAACATCTTGTAAAGTTTTATCAAATCACTAAAAATGGTACTTTTGACGCTGCTTAACTGTCTTAGTCCTTTGATTGGTCGGTGGAATTTTTAAGTTTTCTTTTTTCATGGTATCTAACTCTTAATGACAACAGATTTTAATGTCTTTCTAAAAGGGTCTATTTATTTAAAAATATAACAAGACAGAGCCCTAGCCAGTTTGCTCAGTGGATAGAGCATCGGCCGGGGGAGAAGAGCACAAACCTAGGCTGCAGGCTCCTCCCTGGCTTAGGCCCTGGTCAGGGCGCGTGCAGGAGGCAGCCGATCGATGTGTTTCCCTCACATCGATGTTTCTCTGTCTTTCTCTCTCTCTAAAAATCAATGGAAATATATCCTTGGGTGAGGACTAAAAAACATAAAATAAGTAACGAGACAGAAACATTTCCTCCACCCCCCACGCGCAGTTTGTTGTGGAAATGACTGGGATCCTGCAGGTGAGTGGCTGCCGTCTCCTTGCTCTCCGTCCCGGGCTGTGCCGGACCCGCCCGGCGGCCCCCGTCCTGCCGCGTGCCATTCCAGTAAGGAAGCAACCTCCAGTTTGCAACTCCTCTCAGAAGAACCCTCCCCCGTGATCTTCTTGGAATAAACAGTTTTTAAGACAAGCAAACAAATTACAATTTGCAAGCCATTCTGGAGTTTTAAACACTAACTCTTTGAAAGATACTATGGAAAAATGTATTTAAATCGACACCTTTTCTTCATAGTAGATATGTAGTAATAGGTTGAACAAGAAAAAAAAAAAATCAATTCTTCTTGATCTATAAGCTTGGGAAGAGTGGGCAGTCTCATCCCTTCCTTTCTTTGGTCAGGAAGATGGCAATCTTGAAATACACCGATCCCATCTGGTTCCCACGAAAAGGAGAAAAAACAACGCAGGTGCCACGGGCTGAATCAGAACTCTCACCTCCAGCTTGAACAGCTTCAATGCTAACAGCACTTGAGTGCATTCACATGGACTCTTTTCCTTGTGCCAGATGGTGTGTTGACATAACTGCTTTCATGAAAAGGTCTTTTGATCACAAATGTGTTTCAGTTTTTGAAGGAGGAAGCACTTCTGTTGTGTTTAACTGATGAGGTTTAAATGTCCCTTTTTTTAGTAAATCTAGCTCTCACCCATCTCATCGTGTCAATGCCCAGGGTGCAGGGACCGGTGGACTGAGGGTGCCTGGGGTAGCAGGTTGTCTACATCTCCTAGGGACTCACTGAATCACCCCGAATGTCTAGGGTCTGCTCCCTCTGTACCTCCATCCACGTCTGTTGTATTGGTACCCTAAGCAGTCCCTTCTTTCCTGTTGCTGAGGGGGTTGTGAGTGCAGAAGACAAGGTAGTGACCCTGCTTTATCTTGAACGTGTTACAGCTTCAGCCCTGCCTCTGATTTTCCCAGCCCCAGCCCCGGCTTACGTTGGCGTGAGGTTCTCCAATTGGTCAAGAATATAAAACTGGGTATTGGGCCTGGCTGGTGTGTTTCAGTGGTTGAGCATTGACCTATGAACCAGAAAGTCATGGTTTGATTCCCGGTCAGGGCACGTGCCTAGGTTGGAGGCTTGATTCCCAGTAGGGGGTGTGCAGGAGGCAGCCGATCAATGATTTTCTCTCATCATTGATGTTTCTATCTCTCTTTCCCTCTCCCTTCCTCTCTCTGAAATGAATAAAGATATATTTTTAAAAAAAAATTTTTTTTAAAGAAATGCTCTGTAAAGCAAGGAAGAGCAAGAGGAGACCAAATTAAAATTAAACATTGTTTATTGGTCTCCAGACATTTAATGAGTATAAATCTGATAACAACTTTTTCAACAAATATATTTATTCTCTCTAATATGTTATTTAATATTTTATTTTTAAAAACTGTGGTAAAATACAAATATTATAAATGTATCATCCTCATCATTTTTAGGTGTATAATTTGGTGGCAATAAGTAAATTCACATTGTGTGCAACCATTATCACCATCCATCTCCAGAACTCTTTTCATCTTGCAAAAGTGAAACTGTACCTGTTAAACAACAACTCTCTGTTCCCACCTCCCTCCAACCCTGGAAACCACCATTTTACTGTTTGTCTGTATGGATTTGACCACTGTAGGTACTTCAAGTCAGTGGAAACATACAATATTCACACTCATTTTGTTGGCTTATTTTACTTAGCATAAGGTCCTCAAGGTTCATCCATGGTGTACCATTTGCCAAAATTCTTTTAAGGCTTTATAATAAAAATATTGTTGTATATATACCACATTTTGCTAATCCATTCATCTGTCAATGGACATGGGTTCCTTCCACCTTTTGGCTTTTATGAATAATGCTGCTATGAACAAGGGTGCATAAATATGCATACAAGTCCTTGTTTTCAATTCTTGTGGGTATACTAGTATATACCAAACGTAGAATTTCTGGACCATATAGCAATTCTATTTTTTTTTTTTTACTTGTAGTTTAAAACAACCTCACATAACATAAAATTGATCATCCTAATTTCTAAGTATACAGGTTAGTAGTGTTCATTACTCTTAATTCTTTGAGGAACCACCATACCATTTTCCATATCTGTAATACATTCTTATATTCATCAGCAAATGGGATAATATAAGTGAAGGTCTTATAAGGGTACATTTAAATTCAATAAATATTAACTAAACAACAGCAATGATAAAAATAGTAATAATTATGCAATTCAATGACAATTATGGGGAACTTTTTATGTGGGACACTGTGCCAGGCACTAAAGATGGCATAAACCTATAGAACACTCTCTTTGCCTTCTCTACCCTTATAAGCTCCCTGGTGAGTCTCCCACTAATTTAAGCAGGAAGAAGTAGGAGTGTATGCTGGAGCTAGGACACGGGTGGGCAGGAGCCCAGCAGGGGCAAACTCTAGGTCAGTGACATCACTGGTGGCATGGAGTCAGCCAGGGAGGAGTGTAAACCACAGAAATCACAAACATGACAAATCAAGGCTCATTTCCCCCCCAAGAGCTGGTTGTTAAGCTTTTACCAGCACACCCCTGAGCACACCTCACTATAGTGAGAACCCAGAAAAGAGTGTGCTTGGATGGGATGGGGCAGGGCATCAAGGACTTTCACAGACAGGAGATAATTGACCTGGAAGGAAAGTAAGTGGAACAGTATCTCTGTTTAGGAAGCATCTGCTCATGGACCCTGCTTTCTCTTGCCACTTTTCTGTCCATGGTGGATTTGCTCCAGGCCCTGAAGGGGAAATGAGAGTGGGGGCAGGTGTGTGGAGCATCCGGGACTCTTCTACACATCCCTCTGACACCAAGTCAGAAGTCTCTGTGTGCTGGGATCAAATCAAGTGGGGAAAACTCACAGACTGCCTTTAAAGTGAGAGTTGCAAAATGCTGCTAAAAATGCAGTGCTTCAGACAGGAAATCGCCCCAATCCTGACACGTTCCTGTTCAGCTTAACCTAAAGCATCAAGATCACTAAAATCAAACTTATCCTTCAAAAATGACCAGATTTATCGATTTGCACTAAAATAAAGAAGTGGGGAGCCACTTACATGAATTTCAATTTCTTCTTGCTGTAATAACATAAATTGCCTTTAAAACAATTATTGAATCATTAAATGTTTATGAAAGACATTTGTTGTTCAAATAAGACAATCTTGCTTTTCGTCTGCACTGGCAGTCTTATTTATAAACACAAAGAAATCAGTTATATTTATAAAATGGGAAGGGGATGTAGGCTATCATACATCCTCTGATAGAGGATTTCTAGCCAGCTGGAGTGTCCTGTGAGATTACTAAAGTGTTTTCAGTAACTACCTATATTTGACTTTGGCACCTTTTTAAAAGTCAAAAGAGACATTTGCAAGGAGCCATAAAAAGTCATTACATATGCAGAACAATTGAGGCCCCTCAGCATCTGGGGAAGGAAACACATCTGTCTTGTCTATTTCTTCCCTAAGTGTCTCTCTGAATCAACTTTTATGGAGGTGGAGGAGATAGGAGGGTGTCATAAATAGCCCATTCTATTGAGATCCAAGAGTTAACAATACCCTTGTGACTATAAACACATTCAGGAAAGAGGTGCACTCAAGTAAGCAGAGATCTTTGTGACAGTGGCCTCGGTGTGGGCCACAGGCCAGCTAATCACATTACCATGAGAGCCGAGAGGTGGCCTGCAGACAGTGAAATAAAGAGAAGGGGAAAAGCAAGACTAATCTCATTAAAGGAGAGCTAAGATAGACGCTGCTTTTACTTAGCTGCTTAAAACACCCAGCTTTCCCAGGACTGGGTCACCTGTGCATCCTTAGGGCTCAGGCTGGTTCAGGAGAATTGTTCTATCCTGCCAAATGCAGGGGCCTGGTGAGCTGCTCAGACCTTGTCTTCAGAGTATTCTTTTAAAGAAAAAACAGACATCACCTCCCCACCCCCCCAAAAAAGCCTTCTGGAGATAGTGTTCTTCATTATCTTATTTTCCGTTTACCACTCCCTAAATTGTCTAACAGCACTAAGTCCTTCGAAGTCTTAAACAAAAAGTCAAGCTTTGCATGTCCTCTGTAACTTTGAGGAAAGAAGAACTTAAATGAGATCTTAGGAAACACACTAGGTCAGTGGTTCTCAAAGTGTGGTACATGGATCCCTAAGGGACCTGAGATATTTTCAGGGGCTCCTCCAGGTTCTCCCTTTTCCAACTGCATATCTGAGTGAGATGAGCTTTCTTATAAGCTTTCATTCAATCAACAGATCACAACAGACTGCAGCAGACATAAGAATTCAGCTGTTAAAGAGATTTGCAAATTACAAAGCAAGACATTAAAGAGATTTACATATATGCATTCAATGCAGGAGCATCCAAATATATAAAAAAACTTCTAGAGGATTTTAAGGGAGACATAGACAGCAATACAATCATAGTAGAAGACTTGACACACCACTGATATCACTGGATAGATCTAGTCAAAAAAATCAATAAGGAAACAGTGATCTTAAATGACACACTAGATCAGATGGAATTAATTGATATTTACAGAACATTTCATCCCAAAGCTACAAAGTATACATTTTTCTCAAGTACATGTGGGACATTTTCAAAGAAAGACCACATGTTAGGGCACAAACTAAGTCTCTACAAGTTCAAGAAGATTGAAACCATATCAGGCATCTTCTCAGTTCACAATGGCATAAAATTAGAAATCAACTACAATAAGAACAATCAGAAACATTCAAACACAAGGAGGCTAAATAGCATGTTATTAAACAATGAATGGGTTACCAAAGAGATCAAGAAAGAAATAAAAAAACTTCCTGGAAACAAAAGAAAATGAAGACACAATAACCTAAAATCTATGACACACAGAGAAAGCCATCCTAAGAGAGAAGTTTATAGCACTTCATGCCTACCTCAAAAAATAAGAAAAACTTCTAAACTATCAAACCCCTACAACTTAAAGAATTAGAAGGAAAACAACAATAAAGCCCAAAGTAAGTAGAAGGAGGACAATAATAAGATCAGAGTGAAATAAATGACATAGAGACTAAAAACAACAACAACAACAAAAAACACACACAAAAGTTCAATAAAACCAAGAGATGGTTCTTCAAAAAGATAAACAAATTGATGAACCTTTAGCCAGACTCATCAAGAAACAAAGAGAAAGGACCTAAATAAATAAAATCACATATGAAAGAGGCAACATAACAGCTGCCCCCACTGAAATATAGAGGTTCATAAAAATATACTATGAACAACTATATTTCAACAAGCTGGATAACCTGAAATGAACAAAATGGACATATTCCTAGAAAAATACAATCTTCCAAAACTCAATCAGAAAGAATCAGAAAACCTGAATAGACCAATAACTTCTGATAAAATTGAAACAGTAATAAAAAAAACTCTGGATAGCTTCCCAGGGGAGTTTTACCAAGCATTCAAACAAGACCTAACACCTATCCTCCTTAAACTATTCAAAAAAAATCCAAGAGGAAAGAATGCTTCCAACCTCTTTTTATGAGGTTAGCATTAGCCTAATTCCAAAACCAGATAAAGACACTACAAAGAAAGAGAATCACAGGCCAATATCCCTGATGAGCATGGATGCTAAAATCTTCAACAAAATATTAGCAAATCAAATCCAGCAGTATATTAAAAAGATCATGCACCCAGACCAAGTGGTATTTATTCCAGGGATGTAAGGCTAATACAATATTCACAAATCAATAAATGTGATATATCACATAAACAAATTGGAAGACAAAAATCACATGATCATATCAATTTATGTAGAAAAGGCACTTGACAAAATCCAATGCCCTTTTTTTTTAAAATAAAAACTCACAGCAAAGTGGGAATAGAGGGATCACACCTCAACATAATAAAGGCCATATATGACAAACCTAGAGCCAACATCATATTCAACGGGCAAAAGCTAAAACCATTTTCCCTAAGAACAGGAATAAAACAGGAATTTCTGCTTTATTCACATAGTACTGGAAGTCCTAGCCACAACAATAAGACAAGAAGAAAACATAAAAGGCATCCAAATTGGAAAAGAAGTAAAACTCTCATTATTTGCAGATGATATGATATTGTATGAAGAAAACTTTAAAGACTCCACCAAAAAAACTACTAGATTTAATAAATGAATTTGGCAATGTAGTAGGATACAAAATCAACACCCAGAAATCTATGGCATTTTTATACACCAATAATGAACTCTCAGAAAGAGAAACTGAAAAAACAATCTCATTTACCATTGCAACAAAAAACTAAGATACTTAGGAATAAACTTAACCAAGGAGGTGAAAGATCTGTATTCAGAAAACTACAGGATGTTGAAAAAAAGATAGAAGAAGATATAAACAAATGGAAGAATATACTGTGTTCATGGATTAATAGAATCAACATCATTAAAATGTCCATAATTACCCAAAGCAATCTATAGATTCAATGAAATCCCCATTAAAATACCAACAGCATGTTTCATAGATCTAAAACAAACACTTCAAAAATTTATATGAAACCACAAAAGACCCCAAATAGCTGCAGCAATCTCAAGAAAGAACAAAGTTGTAGAGATCACAATACCAGATATCAAGTTATACTACAAAGCCATGTAATCAAAACAGCCTTGAACTGGCACAAAAACAGCTACATAGGTCAATGGAACAAAACAGTGACCCCAGAAACAGACCTAAGCACTATGCTTAATTAATTTTTGACAAAGGAAGCAAGAACATACAATGGAGTTAAGAGAGTCCCTTCAATAAATGATTTGGGAAAATTGGACAGGTACATGCAAAAAAGTAAAAATAGACCACCAACTTAGGTAAGAATGAACTCAAAACGGATAAAAGACCTAAAAAATATAAGTTGTGAAAGCATAAAAAGCTTAGAAGAAAGCATAGGCAGCAAAATCTCACACATCTCTCATAGCAATATATTTACCAATACATCACCTAGGGCAAAGGAAACTAATAAGAAAATAAACACATGCAGTTACATCAAAATAAAACGCTTCTGTACAGCAAAAGAAACCATCAACAAAGTGAAAAGAGAATCCACTGCATGGGAGAACATATTTGCCAATAATACATCTGATAAGGGGTTAATTTCCAAGATATTTAGGGAACTCATACAACTTAACAAAAGGAAGACAAACAATCTAATTTAAAAAATGAGCAACGGACCTAAATAGATACTTTTCCAAAGTGGACATACAGAAGGCCAAGAGACATGTGAAAAAATGCTCAAAGTCACTGATCATCAGAGAGATACAAATTAAAACGATAGTGAGGTATCACCTCACACCTATCAGAATGGCTACCATCAGCAAATCAACAAACAATAACTGTTGGCGTGGAGAAAAGGGAACCTAGTACACTGCTGGTAGGAATGTAGACTGGTGCAGCCACTGTGGAAAACAGTATTGAGTTCATAAGAAAATTAAAAATAGAACTCCCATTTGACTCAGTGATCCCACGTCTAGTAATATATTCTAAGAAACCCAAAACACCAATCATAAAGAATATATGCCCTCTTATGTTCATAGCAATGGCACAACTTACAATAT
>PVJC01038184.1:0-16872 GCA_004026665.1 Murina feae | reverse complement strand
TGCTGTGCGGGGTGTGACTGAGGCTCCTTGAGCCCCAACAGCCCGAGATCGGGGTCCCCGTGCCTCCCGGACTCCTCTCTGCGCACAGCGTTCCCGCAGCCTGACCCCATTTCCCCTCCAGCCTTGGGGACCAGCCTCTCAGGTCCCGCCGCCCAGGTCCCAGCGTTCAGAATGGTGAGTCCCTCGTGGGTGCCACATGGTTGGTGGGGGAAGAGGGTGAAAGGCTGCAGGGCCACCTTGTGAGGACGTGATGGTGCGACTGAGCAGGGAGGACTCGGAACCCGGGCCTGTTGTGGGTGTAAAGGCGACAAAGAGATGAGGGGAGGTTTTGCAGGAGGAGTTTTACTTTCACTCTCAGAACGCTGGGTCCATAGATGGTTGTGAAAAAAAGAAGAACATTTCCTGAGGCAGGATTCTAACTTTTCCTGACATTGCTCAGAGGAAGGACAGACTAGAGGACAGAGGACAGCAGCTGTGGACAGGAAGGGGAAGTCCTGTAAATGATGAGGGAACTGGCAAGAGTGAGCGCTGAGGACTGAGCCCTGAGGTGACACAGGCATCTGGAGGGCACCTGGCCTCTGGGCTGGGCAAGGGCACTGAGCAGCCTGAGCCCATAGAGACGGGTGGTTGCAGGCTGTCAGCAGACCATGTTCTTTCCAGGAATTCCTGCAAATGCAGAATGAATTGGGTGTACCGGGCAGTGAAGATTATTTCAGGGCCTCACACTCTTGTGGCCTCTGAGAGAGTAGAGTCCTGGGACTGTCCAGCCGCTCCTGTAGCCCTTGGACTTGAGGACTTTGAACAGACGCTAAGCCCAGAATCCCAAGGTCATGACCAGGGCTTCATGTAGTGGACCTTGTATTTAGTATCCAGTGTAATGAGTGGTAGGTCCTGCAGGGCATAGGTTGCAGATTTTGCAAAGGCTTGGAGTGAAGAGTGAGTTGGTTCAGGAACCCGCAGGTATATATACATAAATTTTAGATGTAGAAAGGATGGGAGAGGGAGAGGGATAGAGAAACACTGATGAGCAAAAAGCAAGGATTGGAAAAACCTGCACAATCTCAGGCATGTAACCTCACCAGTGCATGGGTCTATACTCAACCAACTGAGACACATCAGCCAGGACTGTAGATCACCTTAATATAGGAGCTCTGGCCAGTTTGGCTCAGTGGATTGAGCGTTGGCCTGCGGACTGAAGGGTCCCAGGTTCGATTCCAATCAAGGGCACTTGCCCAGGTTGGGGGCTTGATTCCCAGTAGGGAGCATGCAGGAGGCAGTTAATCAGTGATTCTCTCTTATCGATTTTTCTCTCTCTCTCTCTCCCTCTCCCTCTCTGAAATCAATAAAAATATATTTTAAAAGATACATAGGAAATGATGGTCAGGTTGGTAATGGTAGTAGTAGCTCAGAAGGGAGAGTGTGAGCCTGAGGGCTAGCTTTCCTGGTGGGGCCACTGTGGAAGGTGGGTGTCACAACACAGCAGAGAGATAGAAGTTGTCATGTAGAGTGTGGGGGAGAGGTCATCATTTTCCAGTGGCCAAGGCCTTTAAACGATGAGTGGACCTGAGATTAATTGGAGGCTGAAGAGTTAGTCAAACAAAGTGAGACTAGGGCTGGTACATATCAACTTTTCTAAACTCTCACCAGGATTTTGTTGTGTCCCTCGGTGTGGCCTGGCTGAACTGCAGTCAGTCTTGTGGATTAGCTTAGAGGCTTGAGTGGTCATCTGTGAGACTCACTGATCGTGGTGCAGAGGGCCACTGGGGCTGGGACTTGAGTGGTGGTTAAGTAGGAGATGTTGGAAAGCCTTCTCTGAACAACACATGCTGAGTTATAACTCAGAGGCCAAGGAGAGCACTGTAAGGGCTGGGGCTGAGGGAGTGCAGCTGTGAGAGAGGTGTGGAAAGAGTGATGTGCACTTGAGAGGGAAGTGAATTCATGGCCACAGCACCCTGATATTGACAATAATGAATGACGGGAGAGTCCGTTTCTGGTTGTGTCTCAGGGACCCAATACAGTGACTTTTAGGGTGATTGCCTGTAAAGAGGAGTGTTTTGGTGTTACATTCCAGGTACAGAGTTTCAATGCCGTTTCACTAACCACCTGCCTTTTGTTGTTGGGTTGACACAGTGGTTGATAGGAGTGTGATAGCATTCATCAGTATTACCCAGGCTTCAAAATCTCCACTGGAATGGGTAAGTGAGAAGGATAAGGATTAAGAGATTATGGATGTGGTAAACTATAATTTTGGGAGAAAAGGTGATTAGGAAACAATGTGTCCTCACCACAGCCATTTGAAGTTGTGCTTTGAAGTTGTGCTTCTGAGAGTGCAGCTGTGTGAGAGAACTGTTGTTCAAAGAACTCTGCGCAACAGGTAGTGCAAAGCTCTGGCCTCAGCACCTTGCGATTGGGGTCAAGAGGGTGAAGTGTGATGCCATGTATTTGGTGTCTTTGAGAAACAACCTGAGGGTACTGCCTGACAAGACCAGTATCCAATCACTCACACTGTCTTTATGGCCAGCATCTCTCTCTAACCTATGGTTTTGACACCCACTCTGTTGATAAGAGTCAGTGTGGCCTACATGGGAGGTCCAGAGTTCAGGTATCTGCTATCTGCTCAACTGCCTTTATTATATTGGGAAGACAAAATGTCAGTAGGAATATAAGAAGACAGTGACTTTCATGGGATGAAGGCCTGGTGTTTTCTGTGATGTGTGGAGTAGACAGAGCAGATGGATGTGGAGGGTGGGGAGTGTGACAGTCTTAGAATCTTAGGAGTAAAGCTGATCTCGGACTGTTCTGTCCCCATTATGACAGGATGTGAACTTTGAGGATGTGGCCATTGCCTTCTCTCAGGAGGAGTGGGTGCTCCTTGATGAGGCTCAGAGACTTCTCTACTGCGATGTGATGCTGGAAGTGTTTGCACTTGTGTCATCTGTAGGTAAGACCTTCATGTTCTCCCAGTGTCCTGAGGTGATGACCTCTCTTCCTTTATCCTTCAGGCATAGCGTTCTCTCTCTCACAGCGAGAACATGGCTTCTGCTAATTTTCCCCATAGTTTTGTCAAATGTGCTGTGGCTGCCAGGGATGAGCTGGATGGTGAGTCCTGAGCAAAGGACTCCATGAACATACCTAACACCTGTTACCTCAAAAAGTACAGGAAACAGAGACTCAGGAGTCTTACAGTGAGCTTAATGGGTCCCAGCTTGCACTTTCTCTTCAAGGGAGGCTGACAGTGTCCACATGCATGGCTTCAACTTCTGCCCTCTTTCTCTAGGAAAAGGTTCTTTGTGGCAGCCTGTGTCATGTTATAGTCTTTACTTACATGAACTATGGGCTATTCTTTCAAGACCTTCATTCTCTTCCCTGAATACTATAGCAAACTGTGTAGCTCTGGCCCAGTAATGACTTTTCACCTCTTCATCACCTGTTCCTCTGCACTGCTGCCTCTGCAGTATTCTGCAGCATTGACTTGCACATGTGTTATGAGGTGTACATATGTGCTAAGTAGTCCTCGAAACCAGCTACTCCTTTATTGAATTGTACTCAGAGTAAGACATAAACAACCTGTTGTATAGCTCACCCCGTCCCCAGCAGACAAGGCATGCTGAATGCTGTTAGTTGAAGGATTAGCTGGAGATCCATATTCTAATCCATGTGGCGCTTTCCATTTTTGTGTCATATTTCTGGTGAGACCTTTCTGTGTTGTGGTCTTCATTAGCCCAGAAAGTCACAAGAGCCTCTTAGTAATCCTTCCTGTACATCTCTTCTTTTCAGAGAATTGCATGTAACAAACTTTTGCAATGGGAATTCTTCCTGTCACCACATTCAACATTCATTTCCTCATCATTTCTCACTTTTCAGGTTGTTGGTATCACATGGATAAGGAGGCCTGTTCTGGTCAGAGTATAACTATACAAGGAGATTCACAGTTCAGGGCATCTAAGACAGCTGCAGCCACCCAGAAGATCCCTCTGTGTAAGCGGTGTTTCTCTGTGTTAAAACATATTTTGCACCTGACTGGGTCACATGTAGCATACTTTAAGCAGAAAGCCTTCTGTAGTGACGCATGTGTTGGAGACTTCTGTTTCAGTGCAAACCCTCACCAGCAACAGAGGAATGAATGTGGAGAGGATCCCTGGAAAAAAGCTATGGATAAGGCCTCCTTTGTGAGCAGGTCCAGCTTCTACTTATCTTCGGTGCCTTCAACCAGCAGGAAAGTTGGAGAAGACTTGCAATATGACCCAGAGCTTCCCCAGCACCAGGCCATTCTCAACACTGAGGAGCTACACTATGGCAGTGAGATTTCCCAGGAACTTCTTGATGGAAAAAGTCATCATCAGGGGGGTGAATGTGAAAATGCTGGCAGCAACAAGCTTCAAGTTGTTCAAATTCAGGGTGTCTGTTCTGGAGAACTGATTTATGAGTGTAACAAATATAGGAAAGTTTTTAGACGAATATTTAACCTCATTCGACATAGGAAAGTTCACACTGGAGAAAAGCTGTATGAGTGTAGAGAATGTGGGATGTACTTTAGTCAAAGGACTCACCTCACTGGACACCTCAGAGTTCACACTGGAGAGAAGCCATTTGAGTGTACTGAATGTGGGAAGTCTTTTAGCCAAAAATCTAACTTTATTAAACACCTGAGAGTTCACAGTGGTGACAAGCCATATGAGTGCTATGATTGTGGGAAGTTCTTCAGTGATAAGTCTTACCTTGAAGAACACCACAGAGTTCACAGTGGGGAAAAACCATATGAGTGTAGAGAATGTGGGATGTCCTTTCGTCAAAGGGCTCATCTCACTGCACACCTTAGAGTTCACACTGGAGAGAAGCCATTTGAGTGTACTGAATGTGGGAAGTCTTTTAGCCAAAAATCTAACCTTATTAAACACCTGAGAATTCACAGCGGCAACAAGCCATATGAGTGCTATGATCGTGGGAAGTTCTTCAGTGATAAGTCTTACCTTGAAGAACACCACAGAGTTCACAGTGGAGAAAAGCCTTATGAGTGTAGAGAATGTGGGGTGTCCTTTCGGCAAAGAGCTCACCTCACTGTACATCTGAGAGTTCATACTGGAGAGAAGCCATATGAGTGTACTGAATGTGGGAAGTTTTTTAGTCAAAAATCTAACCTTATTAAACACCTGAGAGTTCACACTGGACAGAAGTGTTAAATGTGCAGGGAATGTTGTATTTTTCTCAGAATAACAACACTGAAGGCAACTTTGGGACCTATTTTCCTGAATTTAAACCCCTTTTAATGGAAGATACACTCTGTTAGATTCCTCATAAGTTTCAGGTAAAAGTGAGGCTTAAAGGCGCTGCATTGCACTTGCTAACATGCCCAGATCTAACACCCGATTAATGTCACAGGGAGCATTTGTGGCTGAAGAGACTTCCCCTCTACTACCTGGCTCAGCTGAAGAGTGTGCATCAGTCACAAACCTGGTGTGCTCAGGGGAAATGTATTCTGTGTTCTCACTTGTGCTTGAGAAAATTATGATTACTTCAAGCTCTTGGCTGGATCTTCCTTCCTTTCTCTCTGGCTAGGGAATGCATCTGACCCAGGGTTTTTCCAGAGAACCCATCGTCAGCTAAAAAGTGCTACCACTCTCAGGGATATTGTGTGTTACGTTATGCTTTTATGAATTGTTTTCCTTTCTACTTCACCAACCTGCATGTTGCTTTCTGTCCTCTGTTCTGGTTTATGTTTTTTAGTAAAGATGGTTTTTCTCTTGTAGCTTTGTTTGTTTGTTAATTTCACTCTCTGGATGATTTGATACGAAAGCTGTGATCTATCATCATGGCGAGATGAACAGATATGGTGGGGTCCCAAACTTTCTGTTCTTTGGAAAGCATATAATAATCTCAGAAAAATCACTCTTTGTCCAATAATGGCTTATTTTATATCACGGACCAAGGCAATGAAAGAAAGTTTGCATAACCTTGTGGTTCTAATTTGCAGTCTGGTGCCTGTAATGTCTGTGAGGTCAGTGGTCCCTCAGAAGAGGAGTCTTTTTTTGTGCTCCTATCACTGTTCTCACATTATCCTCTGATGAGTTGTTTTAGGTTCTAATTCACCAACCTACAAACGGCTTGCTGTCCTCTGTTCTGGCTTATGATCTGTTTTTTGCTTTTGTACCCTTCATTTGGTTGGTTATATTCACCGCCTGGGAAGATTTGAAAGGATAGTTGTGATCTGTCACATGCAGAGGTGAACAGATATGATGGGGTCCCAAACTCTCTGCGCTTTGGAAAGCACATCATAATGGCAAAAACCACTCTTTGGCCAATATTGGTTTATTTTGTATTGCTGACCAAGTTCTTTAACAAAAATCTGCATGACTTTTTGGTCCTGATTTTTTCAGCCTGTTGCGTATATTATTGGTGAGGTGAGTGATCACCTGGGAGAAGCATCCTTTGTTGTGCTTCTGTGAACAATCCTATATAATAATAGACAAACATGCAAATTAGCCCTCGCTCTGTATGCTAAGCCACACCCACTGGCCACGCCCACCGGCCAATCCAGAGTGATATGCACATTAACCTAACAAAGATGGTGGAGGCCAGAGCTGGGATACTTGAGTTGCAGCCATAGCTACCATGCAAGCATTCCTGCTCTGGCAGCTCCAAGCCTGTTGGAGACTCAGAAGGCAGGGGAGACAGAGAAGACTGGCTCCAGTGCCTGAGGCTAGCTTTGATCGCAGGCCGCAGTGGAGAAGCCACCTATCCTTGATCGCAGGCGCAGTGGAGAAGCTGCCTGCCTATGTGCCTGCAATCACCACAGGCAGCTTCTCTGCACGTGGCCTGTGAACACACACACAGGTGGCTTCTCCGGCTGGCTGTGGCCTGCGATCACGGACAGGCAGCTTCTCCCCCACGGCCTGGGATCATGGACAGGCAGATTCTTCCCCAAACTTGCAATCACTAACAGGATCGGGCCTAAGCCAGAGGTGGACATCCCCCGATGGGTCCCAGACTGCGAGAGGGCACAGGCTGGGCTGAGGGACTTTCCGCCCAGTGCACAAATTTTTGTGCACCGGGCCTCTAGTATGGATTATATTCTCTGTTCATAGTATGTCTTACATACGGCAAAGGAGCCCTGTGCCATGTTGTGTGAAATTTCTTAGGCTGGTTTCATTTGTTGTAACACTGTGAAGTGCAACTAATATTGGGACACTGTTTTCATAGTCAGTGGAAGAGACAGCAGTATATTGGATGAAAATTGCCTCTTCTGAACATTATCCACAGGTGACCCAGTCCTGAAGTTTGTTTGTTCTTTATGAAGCTGAAGTGATTGGTTGCAAAAAAGAATCTCATGGTTTTGGGGATTCCCAGGGCCCCTCTATGGTATTCACCTCAAGGTTATTATAACGGGCAGGAACTCAAAGCTAAAGGAAGGATCATCGTATAATTAGTCTCAGGTTGTGTGTTTTGTGACAATTCAGCACTCCTGATCATTCTTAGGGCAGTAGTCTTCACTTCTGGACAATATTTGCTGCAACTGAGGCAACAACGATTCTCTCTGGAAATGAGGAGAGAGTTGGCCATGTCTATATAGAGTTGTCATCTTAATTTTCTAACAAGAGAGGGATATCTGTGTTTTTATTTGGAACCACATTTTAAGGTCTTGCTTAGGAATATGTATAACTGACATGCAATGAAAAGCACTTTTCTAATGTATACTATTTGTTGAGGTTGAACATATTGGATAAAGCTCAGAAACCATCACATGTAAAATATGCTTCTGTGTTACCCATACCCATGGTGAGGCAAAAGTATGCTTATAGTTATGAGTATGCAAAACACAGAATTTATTTTCTTATTTTAAATAACTATCTATCTATATAAGGCTAATATATAAAGTGTCTCCTTGGGAGTTTGAATGGGAGACTGGGAGTTCGATTGCTTGCTATGATGGGTACTGACCACCAGAGGGTGGCGTGGAATGAAGGAAGACCCTGGCCAGCAAGCTGAGGAAGGAAGGTACTGGCTGGCAGCCAGCAGCCAGGGAAGGAATTCCCCAATCAGCTCTGATTGCTGGCCAGGCCTAGAAATCCTACCTGACCAGGAGTTTCATGCACCGGACCTCTAGTTTTATATATTTTGAAATGTATTTTTATTGATTTTTAGAGAGAAGGGCAAAGAGAGAGAAACATCAATCTTCTGCCTTCTGCATGCCCACTACTGCAGTCCCAGGTGCACATGTGACCTGATCTGGAATCAAACCAATGACCTTTCGGTGAAGGTGATCATGCCCATCAAAATAAGACTCAGTGGCCATGGAGACTTTATACTTCTATTATTATTTATTAACTGTTGTATTATTTTCAATACTACCAACTCTAAACCTAGTTTTGCACACCCTTTTATAATCTTTTGGATTCTCCAGTTCTCCATGCAGCCATTGATTTACCTCCTTTTACAATAGATTAATTCATATTTTCCATAATTTTATAGGCATTATAAGGTGTATACCTTTTTAAATATACTTTTTTATTGATTTTTCAGAAAGGAAGAGAAAGGGATAGAGAGTTAGAAACATCGATGAGAGAGAAACATCGATCAGCTGCCTCCTGCACACTCCCCACTGGGGATGTGCCCACAACCAAGGTACATGCCCTTGACCGGAATTGAACCTGGGACCCTTGAGCCCGCAGGCCGATGCTCTATCCACTGAGCCAAACTGGTCAGGGCAAGGTGTATAATTTTAAACCAACACTGGCTTCCTTCTTGCTACACTGGTATTTTTAGATTCAACTTAATGTTTATGTAAATAATCACTTTTTTATTGCTAATAATATTGTGTTCTATGGATAACCATTTTATCCATTGATCTGTCTATGGTTTCAGTTATTTCCACATTTGGGGTTTTATAAATGAAACTACTGGGAATATTGCATTGAGTTCTTCCTATAGGTGAATGTTTTACTTATCTAACTGTTGGCAGTGTTGGTGAATGTGTTACATTGTTAGATACACAGATCCGTGATCTAAAATGGTCATTCCCTTTGCCTTCCCACCAACCCACTGTAATGAAAACTCCAGGTTTTACATTACCCTGCCAGCACATATGATGGCTATTTTTTTTTTTTTACATAGTAGGCCAGGAAGTGAGTGTACTGTTAACTTGTTTTTGTTTTAATAACGTTTCCTTAAGAATTCTTCATGGTGAGCATTTCTTCTTGCTTTAATTTACACTGTCTCTATCTCCTTTGCTAAAATGTCTGCTCAGGATCTTTTGCCTATTTTTAAAGTTAATTTATTATTCTTACCAATAGGAGGACAGTGCAGCCTCTAAGACATGTGTTTGAGTTTCTCTTCTTCCTCAGTGACTTCTTTGCCGTATGGAACCACTGGTTTTCAATTCTAGAAAGAAAATTGTTTTTCATAATTTTTGTCCTATGGGCAATTTATAGCCACTTGTAACATACACTTACAAGTTTAATCTGCATTGTTAACATTCTCCGCCAGTGTAATTTAAGCCTAAGCATTTAATAATACATTAAGTGAAATTTAAGTTTTTAGTATTTGCCAATTTCCCTGGTGTAAATACTCTCATCATCACCAGGTTCAAACTGCCAAGACAATGGCATTGGACATGGGCATGATAAGATACTTCAGTAGTACATCCTTATATTTTATTTTCAGCATGCTGATAAAGTAGCAATGAATGTGCTCAAGAAAATCCTATATAATAAAAGGGTAATGTTCAAATCGACCCAACAGCAGAACGACTGGTCACAATATGCGCACTGACCATCACAGGACAGATGCTCAATGCAGGAGCTGCCCCGTGGTGGTCAGTGCACTCTCACGGGGGCTGGTGGGGAGGCGCTTCTCAGCCAGAAGTTGGGATGAAGACTGGCAAGCTCAACGGTGGTGGCAGGAGCCTCTCCTGCCTCCACAGCAGTGCTAAGGACATCTGACTGAAAGGGCACAGGCCAAGCTGAAGGACGCCCCCCACCCCCACGTAAATGAATATCATGCACCTGGCCTCTAGTTTATAATAAAACAGCTGAATTGTTGGCAAGTGGCAAGTGTTAAATATTTTTAAAAGTTTGATATAATTGTAATTAATGCACACATTTTAACAACATATATATTAAAAATATGTTTTTACTGATTTCAGAGGAGAAGGGGGAGAGAGATAGAAACATCAATGATGAGAAAGAATCATTGATCAGCTGCCTCCTGCACGCTCCACCCTGTGTATCAAGCCTGCACTCCTGGCTTATGCCCTGAGCAGAATCTAACCTTGATTTCTTGGTTCATAGGTTGTACTCAACCATGATTAATATCAGCTGGGATAAAACACACTTTTTAACAAGCACTTTTATGTTTCCATACATGCCTGTCTCCCTGAAACTAAATCCTCTGTCCCTTTTCAGTGCTTCCTAATTAGCATATGAAATTACTGCTGCCAGGACATAATCTACCTTTATAATAATTTATTTCAAATATATATATTTAAAAGCCAAGCTATCAGAACAACCGGAATGACCAGTTGCTGACGCACACTACGGCTAATCCTATAATATCCCAGGTTGTATTTTTTGTAACCAGTCAGCATTCCTGTTGATTCCATGGCAGTAGTCGTCACTGCTTGCCAATATTTGCTACCCCTGAGGCAAGGCTGGTCCTCCCAGGAAATTAGGAGATGGTAGAGCCCATATAGGGTTGCCATTTTAATTTCCTGATAAGACAAGGATATCTAGGTCTTTATTTGGAAGTACTTTTTAAGGCTTTATTAAGTACTAGGGGCCGAGTGCACAAAAATTTGTGCAGTTGGGAGGTCCCTCAGCCCAATCTGTGCCCTCTTGCAATCTGGGACCCCTTTGGGGATGTCCACCTGCTGGCGTGCCTGGCCAGCCTGGGTGAAGGGCTGAGGGCCGTTTTTAGGCTTTCAGGCTGCCCACAGCTCCTTCAGGTTTTGGGTCCCTACTGGGGTACCTGGCCAGCCTGGGTGAGGGGCTGGTGGCTGTTTTCAGGCTTTCAGGCTGCCCACAGCTCCCATTGACCCAACGTCCCAGCAAGGCTGGCTGGAAGCAGGTTTCTGGGGTTTATTTATCTTCTATAATTGATACACTGTTTCTTTAAGCCTAGGCCTAGGCAGGTAACGAAGCTTCAACTCTGAGGCTTCTGTAATTGAGACAGTGTTGCAAATATGTTGTTGCTTGGAGCACAGAGGGGCCCAGCCGGCCCACAGTTTTACTCCTGCTGCAATGGAAGCTGCCTGTTTACTCCAGCTCCGTGAGTGCTGGCCTCCATCTTGGCTGGGTTAATTTGCATACAGTCGCTCTGATTGGCTGGTGGGCACGGCTTAGGCATCCCACAGAAACAGTCAATTTCAATACTACACTTTTATTAGATCAGACTATAGGCCCGGTGCATGGATTCATGCACCAGTGAGGTCCCTCGGCCTTGCCTGCGGGGATTGGGCTGAAACTGGCTCTCCCACATCCCCCAAGGAATCCTGATGCACAATTGGGCTGGGAAGGGACTGTGAGGGATTGCAGGAGAGCACCAGGGCATGTCTGGCCAATCTCGCCCAGTCCCAATTAACCAGACCCCAGGAGCAAGCTAACCTACCTGTCAGATTGTCTACCCCTTGGTGGTCAGTATGCATGCTAGTGACTAGTTGAATGGTTAAATGGATGGTAGGACACTTAGCATATTGGACTTTTATTATATTGGATATTTATAACCGAAACGTAACAAAATCCACTCTTTTAATGTATACTATTTGGTGAGCTTGGACATATGGATAAACCTGTAAAAATATCACATGTGAAATAAACATATCTCTCACCCATGAACAGGTTAGGGCAAAAGTAGGCTTACAGATGTGAGTATGAAAAACCCAGAGTTTATTCTCTTTTTATTTTTTTAAATATTTTATTGATTTTTTACAGATAGGAAGGGAGAGGGATAGAGAGTTAGAAACATGATGAAAGAGAAACATCAATCAGCTGCCTCCTGCACGCTTCCTACTGGGAATGTGCCTGCAACCAAGGTACACGCCCTTGACAGGAATTGAACCTGGGACCTTTGAGTCCGCAGGCTGACTCTCTATCCACTGAGCCAAACCAGTTAGGGCTATTCTCTTTTTAAAAATGTCTTTTATATATTTAAAAATATTTTTATTGACCTTTTATTTTTCATTCTTTTATTGAACTTTTATAAAGAGAGAAAGGGAGAGAGGGAGAAATGGTGATATGAGAAAGAAACATTGAACTGCTGCCTCCTGCACATCCAGGCAGGCATGTGCTCTGACCTGGAATGGAACCAGTGACCTTTCAGGGCAAGGGTTGGTGCCCAACCAACTGAAGTACAATGGAAGGGAAGAGTTTATACTTGTATTATTTATTAGCTATTATATTAATTTCCATACCAACAACCCTAAACCTACTTTACCACACCCTATATTTACCTCTTGACCTTTTATAATCTCTCTTTCTTCCTTCCCTAGCTCTCAAAGTAGTTATTGAGTTTCCATCCTTATTAGTTCATACTTTTCATAATGTTATTAACATTATAATGTGTGTATTCTTTAACAAATATTGGACTCTTTCTTGCTATACAGTTATTATGAGATTCAATACTCATGCTTATGTGAAAAGTTAATTGTCTTTTATTGCTGAGTAGTATTGTGTTCTGTGAATAACCACTTTTTTATTGATCTATATTTTTTGTTATTTCCTGGTTTGGGGTATTATAAACAAACTAGTGGCCCAGTGCATGAAATTTATGCAAATTAAAAGGGAATTAATTTAGGAAATATTTTAATATTGCTATTTGACCTTTCTCTGTAATAGAAGTGTCAGAGATGAAAGAAAATTAGTAAAATGTATATGAAAATGTTCTTCCTGTAGAGTCTGGGCATGCCAAGGGACCCAGAGTCAAGTCCCCACCCACTCGCACCTTGAAATTGTGCGAGACCAAGATCCGGCCGGCCCCACCCCCATTGGCCGAGATTCAGACCGGCCAGCTGCAACTCCGTCAAGCCCTGCTGGGGGGGGGGCACAGCCTCAGGGCCCCCATCAAGCCCTGCAAGGTGGGGGGTATAGCCTGAGGCCCCCTGGCTTGGCACCATGGCGGGGGGCATGCCTTGAGGTACCACGTCAAGCCCTGCTGGGCAGGGTGTGTGGCCTGAGGTCCCCTGGCCCAGCACTGGAGCGGAGGGTGCAGCCTGAGTCCCCCCAGCCTGGTGCCAGGGCGGGGGGCACAGCCTGAGGTCCTCTGTCAAGCCCCATCGGGCGCTGCCTGTGGTCTCCTGTCAAGCCCCGCCAGGCAGAGGGTATGCCTTGAGGTCCCCTGTCAAGCTCCACTGGGCTGAGGGCACAGCTTGAGGTCCCCTGTCAAGCTCCACTGGGATGGGGGTACGGCCTGAGGTTTTCTGTCTAACCCTGCTGGGCGGGGCACAGCTTCAGGTCCCTGCTGATCGCTGATTATGGCCTGTTATGGGAACCCTGCTTCTGCTGTGGGCGCAGCCATCCTGTGACATTATGGCATGAGGGTCAATTTGCATATTAACTCTATTATATAGGATTTTCTGGGAATATTGCATTCCCTTTTTTATATACATGAATGTTTTACTTATCTAACTTTGCAGTATAGGTGAGTGTATTACTTTTTAAGATGTGCGGAACTGTGATCTAAAATGGTCTTTCCCTTTGCCTTACCAGCCACAATAATGGAAATTCTAGTTTTCCTTTATTCCTGTGAGCACATGCGATGTTTAATATTTTTAAATTGTAGGCCCAAAAATCAGTATAGTGTTAGAATGTTTTGTTTTAAACCCATTCCCCTAAGAAATTTTTATGGTGTTTCTTTATGCGTTTACCTTGGCTTTATCTCTTTTGTTGAAATGTCTGGTTTTAAAAATGAATTTATGATTTAACCAATAGAAGGACAGTTCAGCATCCAAGACATCTGTTTTCACTTCACTCATTCCTCCAAGACTCGACATCTTAGCCATTTGGAACTATATGTTTTAAATACTGGAAGCAAAATTGTTTTTCTCAAATTTTATCTTACGTACAATTTTATGCCTACTTGCATGTTACATTTATAAGTTTAATCTAAGTCGCTAATATTCTCCACCATTCATTTTAAGTTGAAGCACTCAATAATACATTAACTGAAATCAAGGTTTGTAGTATTTGGCAATATTCCTGGTGTAAATACTCTCATTATCATCTTTTTTTTCTAGTATTAACATTTTATTTCAACTTAAGGTAGCAGAAATACGAAATAAGAAATTTTGACAATTAGAGCTGATGTAAGACATCACCTTTTTTCAGATCTTTCAAATCTTGAGCATCATTCTGCTCTGATGAGCCTTTATACCCGAGAGGACTATGGGCTCCTCAAGGAGTAGAATCTAAAATATGGAAGTTTTAACATCTCGCTGGAAGTTACAGAGACCACAAAAGGTATGTCCAGACCCAGAGATTTTCCTGACTCCTCAAGTTTTAGTCTCAGGGAGCACAGATGTCACCACCCCCTGTGGGTGATTGTGCAGCAAAGACTCAGTTCCCCACCCTCCACACTGACAACAGGGGCACCTTCTCTCCTGTTCTCTCTGCCACTGCATGCTCTAGACTCGTTAGAACCTTGACTGCTGGTTCATCACTGTTTCAGTAAAAGGAATTTGGTTAGAAGTCTTTGGTCGTGAACCCAGAGCCCATTTCTGAGTGTGACCTTTGATAAATCCCTGGCTGCCTCGGTTCCCCCACTAGGGTCGAGGAGAAGACCCACATGTTGAGAATGCTGATTAGGAAAGGTACAGGACTGCAAGCTTTCCAGCATCCATGTTCTTTGACATTTACACCTGTCACTACGCTTCCTCCAGGTTTACCTTTTGCATTGCTCAGGTGAGTGAGTGCTCAACCAGGTGGGGCTGATTGTGAAAATGCGGGCACTAACATCAATGTTGGTCCGAGGTTCCGATTCATTTGTGCCTGAAGCTGTGCTAAATGTGGTCCCTCTATAGTTCTCTCCATCCCCATTGGAGGGAGCACTGGACCTGATTTTCCATCCTCATCCCAATATTCCTGGGTGTCCAAGCTCACCCAGTAAATGAGAGCCCAGGGGACAGAAAGTGATGCTCTGTGAGCAACCTCAGGCACCTTCCTTATTAGGTGTCAGCATAGCTTACACATGGGCAAGGAATTGACCTTCTCTTTAGGGACCAGGAGGACCACCCGACTACCCCAGCCCCCTCCAGGGGTATCCAGTTCCTCATTCTGGAGGTGGATTAGGGTCCTAGGATTCTTCACCCTCAGTTTTCCCCTATTTGTACCCATCCACGTATTCCTTTCCAGGGATCCAGGATCTTCCAGCTCCTTCTCAAAGGCTGAGTCACCCCAAAACAGCGCCCCACACTCTATTTCTCCTTCTTGCTATCAGAGTTTTCCCCAATTCTCCAACTTCACTCATCCTGCAGTTCTATGGCCCTTCATTTAATCCATCCATGAACTTGAGAGGGGACCCCAAGGGGTGTAACAGTGGCCTGAAAGAGCGGGGGCAGAAGGGGCTCAGGCTGGGGAGCAGGGAAGAACATACTGTCCTCTAAATCACCCCTTTGGAGATTGCCTATGCATTTGCCTGTTGTTGGGGTGCACATATACACAATCTCACAGGGAACATACAGACCCCATAAGCACAGAAATGCACAGGTACACAACACCTCCAGGCAAAGATGGGCTCTCAGGTGCAGGGCTTGTGGCCAGGCTCACACAGACCCAGACTATAGACTCGGACATCACTTTGAGGGGAATATACAAATACACGCAGATAAGAACACACGGGAACAAGACAGTGTCACGATGCACACCCACACACACAGTGGACACACATACTCACACACCCGAAGGGACATGCATGGACACAGCAGACACACACAAAGAAAATAAACCACAGAGATACAATCAGGAACACCCAAAGGGGCAGCAAATTCACACATATAGCCAACACCGACACATGCAAAAGCAACACTCCCCTTTATGATGAGTCATACTAATACACTGTTTTGAAGGAAACATTAAGAATCGAGGTGATGTCTTTGCGAGGTGGTGCAGTGGGATGGAGAATCGTCTCATATCGTGCCCCCCCCCCCCCCCCCCCCCCCCCCCCCCCCCCCCCCCCGCCACACACACACACACGATAGATTGTGGATTTGATCCCTAGTCAGGGCATGTATGGGAGGCAACTGATCCATATTCCTCTCCCATCGATGTTTACTTATTTCAATCTCTCTTTTTCTCCTTCATCTTTCTCTAAAATCAATAAACATATCCTCAGCTGAGGATTAAAAAAGAAACAAATAACTAAGGTATTGAATTTTCTCTCTCTGAAATCAACAGAAGTATGTATTAAAAAAAAACCCCACCATTGCCACCAAAATCAACAAGAATGCTGACTGCTTACAAAAGACATCCTGGGGCAGATTGCAGGATTCTCCTTCCGCTAGCTTTGATTTCTTGCCTGTTGAGCAACTACCTTATGTGAACACTCTACAGGGGCCAGGGGAATACACAATACCATTAGATTATTTTATCTGCCAATGATGTCAGCTACACAAAACAGTTCTGGAGGTCCTGAGAATGTCTGTACATAAAGGTCACACAAGCCACAGGCCCTAGGACACTGGTGGCCTTATGTTCAGAAGAGGCCCTTTTCATCTAATTTGCTGCAGTCTTTCCCACTCACTATTGAAAGTGTTTCTGTCCTAGTTGTGGTTCCACCTGAGTCTTACAATAATGACTCCAGCCTATGCAATTTCATACGTCCTCGCACATGGCTCCTTTGCAGTATGTGGAGAGCAGGTTCCCTAAACATTTCTGAGGCTTATGTAATACA
>PVJC01038183.1:0-16870 GCA_004026665.1 Murina feae | reverse complement strand
CCCCCCCCCCCCCCCCCGCCCACCCCGCCCCGCTGCCTGCGCCACACCTGCTGCTGTTTGCTCCTTGGCTGCCGCCCTCCATCTTGGCTGTGTTAATTTGCATACAGCTGCTCTGATTGGCTGGTGGACGTGGCTTAGGCATCCTGGAGAAATGGTTAATTTCAATATTACACTTCTATTATAGTAGATATGCATAGCATGTGTGTTATGGAAGAAATCAGGCTGGCATGAAGTGACAGACCAAATGCACTTGGAGGTTCAGAAAAGGACTGTTTTATTTGCACCAGTGCTGGCTCAGCTGAGTCTCCTCCAGAGCCTGAGCCCTGCTGAGTTCTGACCTTCTTTTATAGATGATAAGTTTCCAGGTATTCAAGGTTCTTTCCACACACGTGGCAGCCTGGGCAGTTGGTTTATGCAAGAAGCAAGTGAGATTACAGAAGCCAAAGGCATGGTTATAGAGGAGCATGTAAGGGAGGGTTATCTGCTCTTGGCCTGCATTCTCATCCCCTCCTCTTGATTCTCAAGCTGCCCCTAGCAGACTTAGATAGACAACATCATTATTTTAAGGGTATGAACAAGGGATTTTCTGCTGACCACTCTTGCTACTTCCTGCTGAATGGGGATGTTGAATGGGGAGGGGATGCAGCAACTAGGGCTCCTCATCCAGAGGGTTGTAGTTGAGGTTCTTTGTTTGAAACATCATCTGGATTTTTATTGCTTTTACACATTTTTTTGCGGGAAACGAGTAAAATCGGATCCACCAGGGAGACTGTCAATGGACATGAGGAAACATACCTTGGAACTGGCAAAAATAAAAATGTTTTACGTCATTGTCGTGTGTGTGCTGCTCATAAACTACGCAGTGAAACGCGGTACATGTGCAAGTTTTGTAATGTACCCCTGCACAAAGGAAAGTGTTTCGAATGCTACCACACAGTGGCAAGAAAATGCCCACTTACAAAGTGTTAAATGAGAGAAGGGCTGTGGAAGTATATCACCCCATTGCTAAATAGGGCCCATTCCAGATTGGTTTGAGGCATTCCTTTCTCCAGTCTTTTACCCAGACTCGGTTCCCGGTTTATGGGGATGTATCGTTATTCCCAGAGAAATGGGTATTTTGTCAGTTACCCACCTATGTACTTTAAGGACGATTTTCCTAGTTCTTGAAGCTATTTTTGAATCTCTAAGTTTCCTAGCTATTTTATGCCCCTCTTAAGTTTGATTAGTGGGGGAGTTCTCCAATATAGGATTTCAAAGGGGGAAAACCCTATCTTTGCCTGAGGGGTACAATGCACCTGCAAGTGAGCCAAAGGCAGTATGTCAGTCCATGGCAGGTTTGTTTCCTGACATAGTTTTGCCCTAGCCTGTTTAAGGGTCCGATTCATGTGTTCTACTTTCCCTGAGCACTGAGACTGGTAGGCCGTGTGTAAATTCCTTTGGATGCCTAGAGTCTTAGCTACCTGCTGAACTACTTCTGCCATGAAGGCTGGGCCATTGTCTGAACCCATAGTTAATGGCATTCCATATCTTGGGATGATTTCTCTTAGTAGAGCTTTGGTTATTTCTCTTGCTTTCTCTGTGTGTTTGGGGGGATAAGCTTCAACCCAGCCTGAGAAAGTACAGACAAAAACCAGGAGATATTGGTTTCCCCTGCTGGTCCTATTTCAGTGAAATCTACCTCTAGATCTTCAAAGAGTGCTTGAATGCAGCACTGGATTCCAGTAAGCCTTGCTTGGCATTGTTTTGAGCACAGAGGAGGAAGTGTTGGGAGACTGAGGCACAGAGGGATGGAAGTCAAGCAATCATGTAGTACCAGCTCAATAAGGCTTCTAGAGTGGTTTTTCCCAGGGGGTGAGTTCATGTTGCTGGAGGACCACCTGGCTGTCTCGTTGCTCTGGCATGTAGATTCTGCAGTCTGGGAGTATCCACCATCCTTCCTTCGTCATATTTTCTCCCTCTTGCTGTGCCCATTCCTTTTCTGAACTGTATATTTTAGGGGTATAGGTATTTCTGGAACCAGCATGATTTTGGATGGTGTTTCTTGTTCTCCTGCAGGTTGTTTAGCTGCAATGTCTGCCTGATGGTTCCCCTCCGACACGGAGTCTTGCCCCTTTGGTGTCCCTTACAGTGAATGACTGCTACTTCCTTTGGTTCCCAGACTACCTCTAACAGTTTCAGGATTTCATTTTGGTTTTTGATTCCTTTCCTTCATGCAGCAAGGAGTCTTCTTTCCTTGTATATAGCCCCATATATATAGAGAGAGAGTGGCAAAGTCATAGCATCAGTCATTATATATGTTGGCCCACTTATCCTTGCTAAGTTCTAATGCCCTCACTAATCACCACAGTCCTCCTCTTTCAGCAGACCATCCCTCTGGAAGGGCCTTTGCCTCCAAAGTTTCAAAACCTGAAACTATTGCATACCAGCATATCTTTTGCCCTCACTCATGAAACTACTGCCATCTGTGTACAGAATGAAGTCAGGATTATGCAGTGGTTTATCTGTCAGGTCTGGCTGGAGTAGACTTCATCAAGCACCTCCAAGCCATCGTGTTCTGGGACCCCAGCTGTAAGAAGGTGGCAGGGTTTAAAGTTTTTACTACTTCCAGTCTTACTTGTGGGTTTTCAGTAGGAGCCCTCAGTACTGGGCCATCCGGGCATGAGTTAGCCAGTTGCTGTCCTCTTACGTCCATTAAGGTAATGACTGACTGGGGCACCTTGACATTTAGGTTTTGTCCTAACGTGAGCTTGTCTGCCTCCTTGATCAGCAGTGTGGTGGCCGCTAAGGCCCTCAGGCAGGGTGGTCAACCTGCTGCAACCAGGTCAATTTGTTTTGAAAGATAGGCCATTGGTCTTTGCCCAGGCCCAAATTTCTGGGTTAGGACTCCCAGAGCTATCCCATTATTTCGTGTATGAACAGGTTGAAGTCCCATGGTACGTCTGGTAGTCCCAAAGCCAGAGCTTCCATGAGTTTTGTTTTGATGGTCATAAATGCCTTTTCATGGTCAGGGCCCCAGACAAGGGGTGCCTTTTATTTCTCCTTTTAGGGCCTCATATAAGAGTTTTGTCAGTTCTGAAAATCTGGGAATCCGTATTCCACAGAACCCAGTGGCTCCCAGAAACTCTCGAATTTGTCAACGGGCAGTGGGAACTGGAATAACACAGACTGCTTGTTTTCTTTCAGCCCCAAGCATTCATTTGCCTTGGGTAATTATGAAGCCTACGTATTTGACATCTCTTGGACAAATTTGTTCCTTTTTCTTTGACACCCGGTATCCAGCCTTTATCAGCAGCCTGAATAACGCCCTGGTTCCCTCCCAGCATTGGGTTTGGGTGGGACTAGCCAATAGGAGGTCATCTACATATTGAAGAAGGACACATCCTAAGTCCCATCTCTAGAACCAGGCCAAGTTACATGCTAGTGCCCCGCTGAAAAAGGTTGGTAAATTTTTGAATCCTTTAGGCGGTCTAGTCCAAGTGAATTGTTCCTTTACTCCATGGTGGAGTTTTCCCGCTCAAAGGCGAGCAGAAGCTGGCTATTAGGCACTAGTTGGAGGCAAAAGAAGGCATCCTTTAAGTCCAGGCATGTGAACCATTCTGCCTTGGAAGGTATGAATCCTAGCTGAGGCAGCACCTAGTACAGCATGATAATGGTTTCATTAATGGGTCTTGTACCTGGTGGTAGCTGTTTGTCCCAGGCTTCTTTATGGGCAGCAGGGGGTGTTCTGTGGAGACTGGCATCGCTTTAGAAGCCCCTACTTGAGTAGTTGATTTAAGTGAATTTGGATCCCCAAACATGCTTCCCACAGAACCATATTCTGGCGTATCTTGACAGGCTGAGCTCCAGGCTTCAGGTCAGTCAGTATTAGGGCATGGTTTTTGGCCAGACCAGGAGGGTTTTCTTCTGCCCAGACCAATGGGAACTCAGCCTCTAGCTCTGAGGCTATTGTTGGCTCATTGGGCAGGGAAGTATACAACCTTCATTCTTCCTCCTGTGGTACCCTTAGAGACAAAATCATGGAAGGGGCTTCCTTATCTAGGCAGAGTCATGCTGATCCATCCAGGGTTAAAGGCTATCTCTGCACCCATCTGTGCCAGGAGGTCCCTACCCAACAGTGGGACTGGGCAGTCTGGTAGATACAGGTACTCATGTACTACCTGGTGGACTCCCAACTGGCATTGTTGGGGGCCACAGAATGGTCTACGGGTTTTGGTCTCAGTAGCCCCACAATAGTGACTTCTTGTCCTGATAGGGGTGCTGCCTTTTGTGTCACTATAGAATGTTTGGCCCCTTGTTTACCATAAAGTTCACTGTTTGGCCCCCAACTTTCATTTCAACCATGGGCTTGCAGGGGCCAAGTTGGATAGAGTCCAGTCTTTCTTAGTCAGAATCTACTCCTGCCAGGCCAATCAGGCAGCCTTTAGTGCAGGCATCCTCAAACTACGGCCCGCGGGCCACATGCCAGGTGTTTTTGCTGCTGCTGCCTGTCCTGCTTAAAATAAGATATGTGCAGTGTGCTAGGAATTTGTTCATAGTTTTTTTTTTAAACTATAGTCCATCCCTCCAACTGTCTGAGGGACAATGAACTGGCCCCCTGTTTAAAAAGTTTGAGAACCTCTGCGAGTGGTTTTGCCTGGTAGCAACTGGGTGGAACACAAGCTCCTGCCTTCCCTTTTGACAGTTGGGGCACTCATTTTTCCAGTGTCCCGGATTCCTTACAATAGGCACATTGGTCTCGCCTCAGGGGCATCTTCCTTCTTGGTTCTTTAGTCCCTTATTGTCTCTCTTTGGGCTTCTCCAGCAGGGCTGGTTGCCTTAAGGCAGTGGCCAGGAGAGCTGCCTCCCTTTTCATTCTTCATTCTTCTTCCTTCTTGGCAGTGCAGTCTCGATTCACAAAGACCTTCCTGGCAATTTCGAACAATTCAGTGGCATTCTTTCCAGCAAATCCCTATAATTTTTGAAATTTCTGTCAGATGTTGGTTTGAGTCTGCCCCACAAAGGCAGCATTGACCATGCGCTGGTTTTCAGGTTGAATGGAAGGCCTTGCAGTCTCTCATAGAAATCAGCTGGACTCTCATCTCGTTTCTGCAAGACATCTGAAGTCTTGCCATGTTTGTAGGCTTCTTGGCCCCTGCCCTCATCCCTTGGAAGAAAGTGAGTTGATATCTTTCTAGAGACGATTTCTTCCTTCCTGTGTTTGGGTCTTAGCATGGTTCTTCATCAGGCAAGACTTCCTAAGCCAAGGCTTCCGCATCTAGGTGTCCAGCTGGGGCTTGAGTCTGGAGCCACTTTCTGGCCTCTGTGACTATTCGTCGGCATTGCTTTGTGTTAAACAGGGTGAGGAAGAACTGTTTATAGTTGGCCCAGGTGGGGCGATGCGTCTGAAATATGGATTCCAGGAGATCTACCATTGCCTGGGGTTTTTCGGAATATGGCAGTGTGTGATGTTTCCAGTTGAGGAGGTCAGTGGTGGAGAATGGCTGATAGTAGAAGACTGATCCCCACTCTTGTAAAGTCCTGTCAGAGCCTATTCTCTGTGCAACCCGTGTCTCCTGCAGTGGCATCTGCATTGCTGCTGGGGGTCTTGGTCCTTGGGCTTGGGCTGCTGACCTAAGAAGTCTTCCCACAGGCTCAGGTGACCCTGGCAGTGAGATAGCTGCAGGTAGGGGTGCAATCAATGGAGGCGGGCTATCATGCAGGTGAGGTTCCTCATCTTCAGGTAGTGGGAGGGGCATTGGAGGCAGCAGTGAAATGGCTTCCTCTGAATCCCCTTGTAATATGGGAGGCCACTGTGCTTTTCATGAAGTCTTCCTTTCACTTTGAAACATGAGGACCTGACACTTTCCCTAACCAGTAACACAGAACTGGACTCAGGAAGGATTGATCTAAGCTATCTCTAACCATTGGTCTATATATGGAAACTGGTCTGGGTGTCCAGGTCTTCCAGTGACTACCTAAAATATGGCCCAGACCGTGGGGACATCAAGGGTGCCTTCTGAGAGCCACCCTACACCAAAGGTAGGCCACTCTAATTCACAGAGGGTGTGCAATTTTTTGAGGGTCAATTTTACCCCATAATCTCCTGAGAACCCCTTCTTAAAGTTTTAAATCATACATTTCAGAAAAGTGGGTTTGGAGTTTCCTCCCATGATGGAGTCCTAAATGATGAACTAAAACCTTCCCAGTGAACAGTGTCACCAGATAAACAAAAGGTGGTGGTTGAGAAGGCAGTGCAAGACTGACTCCAAACTGTTCCTTTTGTTCTGTCCCATTTTTCTCAACCCCCATGCCTTTTCAAATCAACCAGTAGGGATGCAGATTAGGCCAGACCCCCTATAAAACCTTTGTTCTCCTGAAGCTCATTCTCTCTCTCCGCCCTACCGCTGTGTCGGTGAGTGTGTGTGGGACTGAGCTCGAGCTAGCTTGAATAAAAGCTCTTTGCTTTTGCATCAGACTCGGACTCCCTAGTGGTCTTTGGGGATCACAACATCTGGGCATAACATTTGGGGGCTCGCTGGGATTCCCAAGACCCCTGAGGGACCCCTGACCTGGAGAGCCTGATTGACTGCGATAGGTGTCTGTCTTGTCTGTCTCTTTTATGTGAGTTCATTTCTAGTAGTGCTTGAAGCGGTCTAGGTGGACGCACCGGAAAGGACCATGGGCTGGAAGATTTGGAAGATGTTCTGATCTTCCTGGGAGGGATGGGAAATTCCCCTCCAGGATCTGAGACGAAGCTGGTCACTCCTGCTTTCGGTTTTGCTTCCACAGAGTTGGAAGGTTGTTCTTTGGGGCCCTTTGTCTGTTTCTGTGCTTCTTTGTTTTATTCTGTTCTGGGGCGTGGGTGCCAGGAGTGCCCCCATGCCCATCTGGGGAGTTGAGCACTGTTTCATTTATCTGCTCAGCTCCAGTTGGGCTAATCTACTGAGAGAGTTAACTGGTCTGTATGAAGCGGAAGCTCCAATGTGAACCACCCAGAGCAGAACTAACCCTGGTTGTGTGTTTTGTTTGATTTGCCGTTTTCAGTTATTAGTATCCTCATAGAGGACATGACCTGGTCTCTCCCTTCCTCCTTCATCCTGTTGTGACAGCATCTGTAACTGGATTAAAGATCTTTTCTTTCAGGAGTCCCTCCAGGCTTTCAGTCTGCAAAAAAGCCTCCCTGTGCCAGGCCAACTAAGTCATTTTCCCCCAGAGGTACCAACTTCTGGGAGGGAGGCGTGCTAAGGTAACTGATGAAAGTTTCTCTGAAACTCCTGCTGTTTCTATTTTTCCCTTCTGCAAGAAGAGTCTTCCTCTAACTTACAATTGAAACTGATTGGTGGTATTCTGTGGTGTAAATGTAATACGCGATGGTGTAAAAGTGTTTCTATGTTTGTTTTGGTTTGGTTGATTAGTTCTTTAATTCAGGTATTTTTTTAAAGAAATGAGGCAACCTGGTCCCTCCCTGCAACATGGTAATAGCTCCTCCTCAAACTCAGCTGGCTTAGAATGTATGTTAAGGAGTTTTGGAATTGCTCAAACCTTTACTGCCTTGGGTCAGGTTCTGTGTGTACAAGAAGGAACAGAGTAAGGTTTTGGTAGCAGAAACAGGTCAGAGGAGGCTGGCAGGGCCATCCAAACCACCCAGTCACTATCAGCCAGAGCTGCCTGAGGCAGAGACCTTTTGGTGAAAATGGGAGGGGGAGCCACTTTTGCTCCAGATGGCTCAGCACAGCTTCGTCTGGGTGGAGAGACCTCTCCGATGGACATGTCCTTGGCAGTGCCTGGGGAGGAAGAATGGAGGCTATCATTTACTATGGAAGGAAAGCCTGGTGGGCTTTACCAACAAAAGGGAACCATTGTAAATTTCATAGGCATGATCAATTGCCGGTAAACAGCCAGAAGGGCACCTCCAATCTGGGTGGCATGCACTATTTTTCCCCACCACTCATAGGAAAAAAGTTGTCTTTTTAAAATCCTGCCACAGCGGCTCAGGCCTGGAAAGTGATTAAATTGCATTTTAATTATGTTGTCTGAGTTTTGTCTTGTTAAGTCATGCAATAGAAGCAAGTTATCTCTTATATCTGGAAGCGAGGGTTGAGTAGCTGCCTAACTAGAGGCATTGCACGTGGCTCTCATGGGGGCTGCCATCTTGAAATGGCGGGGGGCCCCTCCCTCTGAATTTGCCAATCAAAAAAGGAAATGTTTGCTTACTGAAGCAGACTGGGATCTCAGGGGTGGAGTTTTAAGATGGAGTTTTGCTATGGAAACAGGATGGAACAAAAGAATCAAGTGGAGAATTTATTTACTGTGTTGTTTTTCTATGAAGATACTTAATTTAATTATTCAAAGTTTAATCACAGTGTCATAATTCAAGTTATGTGATAGACCAATGTTTTAAACAGTCAACTTAAGAGCTGATGGTGGAAGCTCATTTTTCTTAAAAGAGGTTTATATTTAATTGCATGAGGAAATTCTGCCAAAATTAATAGCAATGTCTTTATTTAAATATATATGTCTTGACTTAAAATGACTTTGAATTCCTTGGCATTTATATATTATTAGTTTAAAGTCATCTAGAGAACCCTGCCTTCCTTAAAGTAAGAACAATTAAGCCTTAAGGTGGCTGGTACCATGGATCTGCCTAAACTTGGGTTCCCCAAGATACGTGAATAATGCCGGGGCCCCGTCAGCAGGTGGGGAGATCCGAAAGTAGTTGCTGGGCATAGAGGCCACAGGGGCATAGGCTACCAAGGAGAGAACTGAACCTCACTTTACCCTGCTTGGCCCAAGAGGATGGTTGGTTAGCCAATGACAGGTAAGATTCCTCAGGGGAGGAACAACCTAAGACAGGCACAGTCGTACAGGGACCATCAGGAGAGAACTTGGGGGTCAACAGAGGTGGGGCACAGATCCTCACCCCTCCCCAACAATGCATGGGCTTGGAAACTCGCCCCTTATGAGGGTGGTCTCCTGTCCCCATGACTGCTTCCCTCTTCCCATGCCCAGCTCAGAGTGGGACCCAGCAACATACAGAAACTTGGCCCAGCTCAGATCGGGACACAATGTGTGCAGAGAGCTGTTGCGGGGTATAAAACTTCACAGAGGCAAAGGACAACTGGGCTGCAGATGAAGAATCCTGGAAGGCTGCCCTGAAAACCAGTGGGGCCTCTGCAGATTCTGGTAGGTGAAGGCTGAAATCCATAGCTAATTTTTACTCAAGTTCCGGCTTTGCAGTCCACCCAGAAAGCAGTCCAGGAGCACATCTGAGATGCTCTGTGCTCTGCCTGAACCAACTTCTGATCTGGTCCGTCCCTTCCAACCTGGAGAAAGAAATTTGCCACCCAAAGACTGACTCCTATCTGGAAGGAACCACCCCCATGGGAGTCAAAGTCGACGAGATCTTGATGAGTGTTCATCACTCCCAGCTTAATTCAACCAGGATTCCTGGCCCTCATTCTGGGACCTCATCTTATAAACAGGCCCACTGACTGTATGTGGCAGAGAATTAATTCTATTCCTAGGGGCGTCAATATATTCCTTCCCCAGCAATGACCCAGAAAAGTCAATGATTTGACTCATGTACATAAAACCAGGGGGGAATGAAAGGGTGGTGCAAGACTGACTCCAAACTATTCCTTTTGCTCTGTCCCATTTTTCTCAACCCCCACCCCTTTTCAAACCAGCCAATAGGGATGAAGATTAGCCCAGACTCCCTATAAAACCTTTGTTCTCCTGAAACTCGCTCTCTCTCTCCGCCCTACCTCTGCGCTGATGAGTGTGTGTGGGACTGAGCTTGAGCTAGCTTGAATAAAGGCTCTTTACTTTTGCATTGGACTTGGACTCCCTAGTGGTCTTTGGGGATCACGACATCTGGACATAGCATTGGTGGGGGAGGTGAGCTCTCATGTCCTCCCCCTGGCCGCTCCCCTCATGGGGAATTAGGTGCCTCTTAGCATTGGCAGGTCAGTCTAAGCCCCTGACCTGGATCAGGTTTGCTGGGAGGGACAGTGTCCCCCAAAACCTGACACCACACTAAGTCGTATGAGGTCACCATGGAACCACAGGTTGGGACTCATTCAGGCTTTGTAACTGATGCTGTGGAGTAGGGTCACACACACACACTTGCACGCAGATTCACACAGAGTTTGAGACTTCCACCTAGGAATTCCCTGTACCATGTGGCGACCACACCGCTCAGGATATGATCAAGCTCCCTTCCACCTTAGAACTCAGTCCTGGGTCCTTAAGGACACTTACCAGTCTGATTTCCTGGTCCTGACAGGCTTTTCTGTCCTTCCTGGAGTATGTTCAAGCACAGTGGTGACCGACTACTATCGGGCCTGGAGAGGGTCGGGTCCAGTAAAATCACAGGTGACGCACCTTTCTGTCTGTCTTGGGGACCCAAAATTAGTGGCCTCCTCTGCTGGCTTCTGACAGAGGTGGTTCAAAGGGCCAGTGCAGCTGTTGGCTTCTTGATCAAGGAACCAAATGTTATGGCAGAAATCAGGCTGGCATGAAGTGACAAGCTGAATGCACTCAGAGGTTCAGAAAAGGACTATTTTATTCGGACAGGTGCTGGCTCAGCAGAGTCCCCTCCGTGGTGGTAACAGCATATTCTCGTTATTTTATTGTAATCAGGCATTTTCCTGCCAAATCGCGTCGTAATGTGGGGCTTTTTTGACATTTTCTCGCCAAAATTAGACTTTCCGTAAAATACTCATATCTTTCGATCTATTTGATATTTTTCTATGAAACTTTCAGTGTTTTAGTTTAAAAAGAGGTATCTATTTATTTACTTTGCAAAATATGCATTTAAAAAAACCTATAAACTAAAAAATGAGTTTACTCATTTCCCACAAAAAATGTGCTAAATTTGACAATTTTTATAGATTTCACAACTCCAGCAGGGGCCAGATAGGATTAGATTCTGGCTATCAAAATTCATGTTTTAAAAAACATTTCACAAAATATTTCCTAATTTAAAAAATGTATATTTATTGTTTTTTACAGAGAGAAAGGGAGAGGGATAGAGAGTTAGAAACATCGATGAGAGAGAAACATCGATCAGCTGCCTCCTGCACACCCCACACTGGGGATGTGCCCGTGACCAAGGTACATATCCTTGACCAGAATTGAACCTGGGACCCTAGAGTCCACAGGCCGATGCTCTATCCACTGAGCCAAACCAGTTAGGACTAATTTGTGTGTTTTTTTAATTGAGTGGATTAATTACTTTTACCCTATACCTCTCCTCATCATGGAATACCCTGCCTCCTCATCTTGTCTGCATGGCAAATTCCTATTTACTATTCCATGTGATATCAAATGTTACCTCTTGTAGGAAGTCTCCCAAATTCCCCCAGGTATGATCATTTGCCTCCTTTCTTATCATCCCATAACATGTTGCATACAGAGACATTAGAGCACTCATCTGTTGCACATGTATGTTCTTTTCACTGCTCAGAGTTTGATCAAAGAGTGGTTTATCAAGACACATTCCTGGAGGGTGTCAAAGTATGAGGGAGAAATAAAATACTACTAAAATAAATTGGAATTGGATTGGTAGTTAAATCAGGTTTGCCAAAAACTACTTACACAAATTATGGTATGCTAACTAATCCAGAGTGTAATTCAGAGTGGAGATTAGAAAATGAACTGAAAAAAGGAAGAAATCAAGGAAGGAAGGAGGAAAGAATGGAGAGGAAAAGGAAGGAGGGAAGAGGAGAAAAGGAAAGAAGGAAGGTAAGAAGACAGAAACTCACTGTCAGTTTTTAATTATTATATTTGTTGTCACTCATATGTGATTTCCTGGTATGGATACATGCTGTTTCATCAACCCTGACATAACAAGCTAGTTGGCATCAATGAACAGATGATTTTCACTGAGGATAAAATTACCTTATATATCAAAGTCTTGATATGTAAGAGTTGCAAAATCTTGATCCATGATGCTTAAAAAATTTTGTCTTCATTTTCTATTTGGCAATATATTTTGAAATTTACCATAGATTCTTTGATCTCCAGTGCTCTCTTTTCTTTATTCTACACTTTATTTCTTGGCTTTTTGAACTAAACACTTCAAAAATACTTTCAAGATTTCAGAGAAGGTAATAAACTAGGTCACTCACTCACAGAAGAAAGGACTTTATTTTACATTACTTAATTTCAGAATTTTACATTTTAAATTTCTTTTTGTGAGAACTCCTTTGCAGCAAAGTTCAATATTCATTCCACAGATCATTTTTCCATCTCACTTACTCTTAATATAGACTTTTTTCTGCAACGATTTTTAGATTAACTTTCACATTTTCTGGATTCATGATATATCTTAGACATATTGGGATAAGGGTCATATAAAATTTTTATCAGTTTTTCCTCCATAATATTTTTATTTTGGTGAAGATGACAATGAAGGTTTGAGAAGACAATCTGCTGACTTCTCTAATGATGCTGTCCCCAGTTTCATTAATTTCTTATCCTATATAATAATAGGCTAATATGAAAATTGTCCCCTCAACCGAGAGTTTGACCAGGGGACGAGACTGGCCAACCACCCACGGCCCCTCCCCCCAACTGGCCCAACCATGATCAGTGCCCCCACCCAATTGGGGGCAGGGCTGGCCAACCTTCTCTGTCCCCTCCCCTGGCTGGCTTGATTGGCCCTGATCGGGGCTGGCCAGCTGGACCCCACCCATGCACAAATTCATGCAGCAGGCCTCTAGTTGTATTATATCAGTCTTTAGTATTAATTTCTACATGAATAACAAATTACTCTCCTTACTCTACTGAGTTGAGTTGCTCCCTTTCTGCAAACTCCCAGATATTAGCTTTGTTGCTGGTTGTTGCTGACATTAATGCTGATCATCTCCCATAATCATTGGTAATATAGTAGCCCTCCCTTACCTGTTTATCCCTAAAACTCAGTTTAACTTTCTGCAGTTTCAGTTACCTATGGTCAACCATGGTCTGAAAATGTTAAATTTCCCAACCATCAATATCATCTGCTCCTGACATCCAAATACTGCATGGCTTTATGATCCAGGACCACCCAAAGTAGATAATCCTCCCTCTGATGTATAGTCAGAAGGTCAAGAGTAGCCTAATGCTACATCACAATGCATAGGTCACTCATCTCATTTTATCTCATTACGTAGGCATTTTATCATCTTGCATCATCACACTAAAGGATGAATACAGTACAATAAGATATTTTGAGAGACCATATTCACATAACTTTTATTACAGTATATTGTTTTATTTATTCTATTTTATAATTGGTTACTAGGGGCCCGGTGCACAAAAATTTGTGCACTTGGGGGGAGGGGTCCCTCAGCCCGGCCTGTGCCCATTCGCAGTCTGGGACCCCTTGGAGGATGTCCACCTGTTAACATGCCTGGCTAGCCTGGGTGAGGGGCTGATGGCTGTTTGCAGGCTGGCCAAGCCCCCCAGTGGGAACCCTCACCCCATGGGGGTGTGGTCAGCCTGGGTGAGGGGTTGTGAGCTGTTTTCAGGCTGCCCACATCCCCTTCAGGGTTCAGGTCTCTACTGGGGTACCTGGGTAAGGTGCTGAGGGCCGTTTTCAGGCTGCCCACAGTCCCTTCAGGGTTTGGGTCCCTACTGGGGTACCTGGCAGCCTGGGTGAGGGGCTGAGGGCCGTTTTCAGGCTGCCCACAGCTTCCATTGACCCAACGTCCCAACAAGGCTGGTTGGAATCAGGTTTCTGGGGTTTATTTATCTTCTATAATTGAAACTTTGTTGCTTTGAGAGGAGGCCTAGGCAGGCAAGGAAGCCTCCTGTTTGCTTCAGCTCCATGGCTTCTATAATTGAAACTATGTTGCCTTGAGCAGAGGCCCAGCCTGTCTAGGCAGGCAGCTTCCTCCAATAGAAGCCTCCTGTTTGCTCTAGCTCTGTGGCTGCTGGCTGCCATCTTGGCTGGGTTAATTTGCATACAGTTGCTCTGATTGGCTGGCGGGTGTGGCTTGGCCAGTGGGTGTGGCTTAGGTGTCTTGGAGTGATGGTTAATTTGCATATCACTCTTTTATTAGATTAGATTGTTAATGTTTTATTGTGCTTAATTTATAAATTAAACTTCATCATAGGCATGTATGTATAGGAAAATACATAATGCACATAGAGTTTGGTGTTATACATGGTTTCAGGCATCCACTAGAAGGCTTGTGATGCATCTTTTGCAGATAAGGGAAAACTACTATGCCTGCAAGATTTACCAACAATGGGTGGCAATGCCAATTCAGTGGAAAGAAAGTGGAACCTATTAGAGGACAAAGGGAATTGTTCTAACCCAGAGGCATTAATGCTAACACCTTTCAGTAGAATAAACAGTGTAGTGCATTCATTTTATGTAGAGGTGACAATCTGCTTCATCACATCAAATTTCACTATTAGAATTTGGCTTATGATTACAGGTTGTTGGCTTCATAACAGCATTTCAGAACATGTGGCCATAGGATTCCCTCAAAGCTAAAATGTCTACACAAATTATTCTGGCTTCTCAGGTGGCTGGGTGTGATATCAGTAATCTCAACAGCAGAGTATTCCAGACAAAATATTTGCTATTTTGTATCTAAACTGAGAGCTGAAGTGGAAGCTGAAGCTAACACACAGAGATGGGGGACCCAGGGGATCACCCAGCTCCCACTGCTGCTCTGATGGATGTTCTGTGTTCATTGAAGGGGCAACAGCATGGCTATGGGGCCTGAGTAGCATTTTAATTCCATCACTAAGTTATTTATATCTCTTGGGACCTCAAGTTCATCACCTGTGAAATTTAACCAAAAAGCCTGCCTTTTCACATGAATATTGTGCAGAGTGAATAAATTAATTATGCAATCATTTTGGAAGCAGTAATAAAGTATTATATAATCACTGGAGGCTGTGTTCACAAATTTGTGCATGGGTGGGGTCTGGCCAGCCTGTACTATTGGGGGCCCATCAGGCTGGGCTGGTGGGGGGAGGAGGGGCCATAGGCGGTTGGCCAGTTGGCCCCACCCCTGATTGAGGAGGATGATAGGGGCCTGGATCAGCCTGGTTGGCTGCCACAGTGTACATCATAGGCACCAGTCATTATGGTTGTTCCACCATTCTTGTGCTGGGCTTTTATATATATATATATATAGATGGTATATGATTACCCATTCACACTTCCTCTCCTCATTCAGTATTTATTGAGCATCCATGTACCTTTGGATCTTCTCTTTTGACTCTCAGACTGCTGACAATCCCTCCTCCTGCCATAGTCCTACCCCTTTTCACCCCTACCCCATATAAGGGTTATCTCTGACTCATCCTTCAAGACTCTGGTTAAATAGCACATTTGCTTTTCCTATCCACTCATGCTCCTCTCCAGACAGGCCATGCCCACTGCCCAGCAAGGCTTGATGGGGAACCTCAGACCATACCCCTCACCCTGGAGCTCAGGCCATACCTCCTGCCCTAGTGCTGGGCTGGGTGACCTCGGACTGCACCCCTCACCCTGGCACCAGGTCAGGAAACCTGAAATCACACTCTACACCCCATATCAGGCCATGGGACCTGAGGCCATGCCCCTGCCTAGTGGGGCTTGACAGGGGACCTCAGGGGACACCCTGCCTTGATGGGGACCTCAGACCATGCCCTCCACTCTAGTGCCTGGCTGGGGAACCTAAGGCTGTGCCCCCCCACCCCAATTCCAAGCCAAGGGACCTGAGGATGCATCTCCTGCCATGTGGGGTTTGACAGGGAACCTCAGGCCACACCCCCACCCTCAGGGTTTGATGGGGAGCCTCAAGGCATGCCCCCCGCCCTGGCCAAGGCCAGAGGATCTTGGGCCACACATCCCACTCCAGGCTCGGGGACCTGAGATTGCATCCCTCGCCTGGCAGGGCTTGAAGGGGACCTCAGGCCATGCCCTCCACCCCAGCACTGAGCCAGGTGACCTGAGGCCACACCCCCCACCTGGCAAGGTTTGATGGGGTGGGGCTGGCCAGGTCTGGGTCTTGTGTGATTTCGAGGCACACATGGGTAAGTGGGGACTTGATTCATTCCCCTGGTATACCCCATACTCTGACAGGAGGAAGATTTTCATATACCTTTTACTAATTTTCTTTAATCTCTGACACTTCTATTATAGAGAAAGGGCAAATACCAATATAATATAATAAAAGAGAAACATGCAAATTGACCATTACCACCAGCCAATCAGAGCAGTTGTATGCAAATTAACCCAGCCAAGATGAAGGCCAACAGCCATGGAGCTAGAGGAAACCAAAGGCTTCTGTTGCAACTGCCTGCCTAGGCTGGCTGAGCCTCTGCTCACAGCCACACCCACCAGCCAATCAGAGCAGCTGTATGCAAATTAACCCAGCCAAGATGGAGGCTGGCAGGGCGGCTCTGCACTGGGAGCCTCCACGGCCGGCCAGCATAGCTGTGCCAGGCGTGTCAGCTCAGTGGGAGGGGGGTCTGGCCTGGGGCCTCCTCGGGGCATCCAGGAGCAGCTGTCCTGGGTCTGCTGCCTAGCTCCGCCCCCAGGAGCCTCTGAGGAGTATCCAGGAGCGCCTGCCCCGGGTCCACTGCCTGGCTCCACCCCCTGGGAGCCTCCCCGAGGCATGCAGGAGCACGGGGCCTCTGCAGGGTGTGCAGGAGCAGCCGTCCTGGGTCCACTGCCTGGCTCTGCCCTGGGGGCCTCCGCAGGGTGTCCAGGAACACCCGTCCAGGGTCCGCTACCTTCATCTGCCCCCCAGGGGCCTCCACAGGGCGTGCGGAAGCGTCTGCTGCACAGTGTGGAGAACCCAAAGCCAGTTCACTGCCCAGCTCCACCCCAGGTGTGTTTGCTCAGCAGCAGAGCCCCACTGAGGGATTCTGCACCAGCGTCCGCCCCTGGCTTGCCACC
>PVJC01038182.1:0-16869 GCA_004026665.1 Murina feae | reverse complement strand
ACGACCTCCGGCACCAGCCCTTTCCCCGAGCCCCGTGCGCGTGCCTCCGTACCTCTGTACTTTGCTTCCGCCGCTCCTCTGAGTCTCAGACTCTTTTCTAGTTGTAGGATTTTCACTCAGCCAGCCTTCCTGTGGGTGCGAGTGGTGTCCGTGTGTTCTTTTCGTGGTTTTTCTGAAATAGTTTTTCACGGCTGCATTTACGGTGTTTACCTTATGTTGCCATCTTGCTGTGTCTGATTCTTTTCTTGACCTCATAGTTCACATTCAGCCCATCAGGTTCGATTGGTGCTACATTCAGATTGCATGAGACTTTCCCCCACTGACCCCATCATTACCATAAGCTTAGCCTCTATCATCTTTCGTCTGGATTATTATAAAAGTCTCCTGGTTCTATTCTCATTGCCCACTCCCACCACATCTCTCATTACCTCACCTCTCCTCTTATTACCCCACCCTCCAGTCTCCCTTCCCCATGGCATTTTGTACATAGCAAGATCAGTAAATATCAGACTGTAAAAGCTTAAATCAGAATTTGTCACTCATCCCTACTAAAAACCCTGCAGTGGCTTTCCATCAGTTTAGATGAGAATCCAAAATGCTTGGCTTTTCCTCTTAAGATTCTGCATGATCTGTCTTTTGGCCTCTCAAATCTCATTTCCTTCCACTGTTCTTGTTCATTGAGCTCTAGTCACACTGGCTGCCTTGATGATCTCCAAGTGTATTGTGTGCTCTCCTGCCTGAGGACATTTTGAAAATTATTGTTTGAGGACTTCTGCACTTGGTAGGAATTGTGGGCCATGAGGCTGCAGTGGGCAAAGGGGCGTGTCTCAGCCCATCCTCCACACCCCTGCCTGGAACCTCCTGCTGTGACCCCTGATGCCCTATTTGCCGGCAGTCTCGCTCCTGTTGCCACTGCTCCTACGTGCTGATGGCGCTGGCCCCGCATGCACCTGCTGACAGCGCAGAGTGACTGGGGCCAGTGCCAGCAGTGGGTTGAGTGGGTCCCACATCATTAGCAGGTGCGAGCGGTAGGTGGCTGCTTCCCTGATTGCCCCTCAGGAGCAGGGGGAGGTGGAGAAGCGCTCAGGGGTGATCGGGGCCATCAGCACCATCAGCAGGTGTGAGTGGCAGCTCTGGCACTGGCAATGGATGCAAGCAGGGCCAGTGCTGGCAGCAGGTGTGAACGCTGGGCAGGACCACGGCACATGGGAGCAAAGAATTTTCAGTAACCACCAGAGGCTCACTGGGATACCAGCAACTGGTGCCCTTCCTTGGTCTGGCACACCTGCTCCACCGATGCCTGCCATGTTCTGCGCTCTGCTGCCTGCTGCCAACTCCCATCATATTCTATGCAGGCCCACTGGTTGTCAGCGCATGTCATAGCGACTGGTTGTTCTGTTGTTCCGCCTTTCAGTCTATTTGCATATTAGCCTTTTATTATAAAGGACTAGGGGCCCGGTGCACAAAAATTTGTGCACTCGGCGAGGGGAGGAGGGGGTCCCTCATCCTGGCCTGTGCCCTCTCACAGTCTGGGACCCCTCGGGGGGGATGTCCACCTGCTGGCATGCATGGCCAGCCTGGGTGAGGGGCTGAGGACTGTTTTCAGGCTGGCCACAGCCCCCTCAGGGTTCGTGCACTGGGGTGTGGGATGGCTGGTGAGTGCAGGCGTGGATGTTTCCAGCTGGGTGGCCCACCATCGCAAATACCTGGTGAGCCCCCACCGCTGAAAGTTGGATTGCCTGAATTGCATTCTGACCATTCTCAGTAGCTTTCAGTAACCTGATCATAAAAAGAAAGAAATTAAATAATAGCATTACCCAGTAATCAATGGTATGGTTTTGCTAGGTGGGTGTTTTGGAATAATGATACTACAAAGGGAAAAAAAGATTGTGCTAAGAGAAAATTAGATAAGACTATCATAGTACATAACTTAGAAAATAAAATTTAGAGATTGGAAAGGAAACAGAAATGTTAAGAGATAACCTATGGACATAGACATAGAGGGGGAAAGGCCTTGGGGGGTTGGATATGAGGTGGAAGGGGTCAATGGGAAAAACACATACAACAAAGGGAACATCTGTGGCCAACCTGCATAGTAGGCTCCGCCATGGGCCACAGAAGCTCCCGCACACCCAGAGCAGGCTACAAGGTTGGATCCAGGCGGGCAAGCAGCTGCCGATGAGCCTCCAAGGTCCCGTGGGCCCGCGATAGCTCCATTCCCAAGACCGGCTGCAGGGCCAGGGGCCTGGCTTCCGCCCCACCATGCAGCCAGCTGCCACTGCCCGAAACCCACTGCCAGCAAACGCTCCATTTTTAGCGCTGGCTACAGGGCCGGGGGCCTGGCTTCCGCCCGCCCTGCAGCCAGCCACCACTGCCCGGAACCCACCGCTGGCAGACGCACAGGCAAACATCCCCCTGTGCGTTCACCGGCGCCATCGCTCCATTGGACCCAGTGTTTGGGTGGGCTTCCGCCATCTTGGCTGGGCTAATTTGCATACCATTGCTCTGATTGGCTGTTGGATGTCCTGAAGAAACGGTCAATTTTACTATTTCGCTTTTATAGAGTAGACTAGAGGCCGGGTGCACAAAAATTTGTGCACTCGGGTGGGTCCCTCAGCCCGGCCTGTGCCCTCTTGCAGTCTGGGACCCCTTGGGGGTTGTCTACCTGCTGGCTTACACCCACTCCTGGGGGATTGGGCCTAAGCTGGCAGTCAGACATCCCTCTGGCAGCTCGGGAGTCCTCGGGGGATGTCCACTTGCCAGCGGGGAGCAGACCTAAGCTGCAGTCGGACATCCTTAATGCTGCTGAGGAGGCAGGAGAGGCTCCCACCACCACCGCTATACTGGCAGCCATCAGCCTGGCTTGTGGCTGAGCAGAGCTCCCCCTGTGGGAGTGCACTGACCACTAGGGGCAGCTCCTGCATTAAGCGTCTGCCCCCTGGTGGTATGTGTCATAGTGACCAGTCATTCCCAGTTGTTCTGCTGTTAGGGTCAGTTTGCATATTATCCTTTTATTATATAGGATATATGGCTGGCATCCTCATTTCCTCATTTTATTCAGGTCTCTATCCAGATATCACCTCCTCAAAGAGGTCTTTCCTGACCAGTTTTTGTTTTTGTTAATCCTCACCCGAGGATATTTTTTCCATTGATTTTCAGAGAGAGTGGAAGGGAGTGGGAGAGAGAGAAGGAAACATCGATGTGAAAGAGACTGGGGCTGGGGATTGAGACTGCAACAGAGGTATCTGCCCTTGATTGGAATCGAACCCGCAACCCTTTGGCTAGGGCCCTTGACCAGTTTTTATTTTATTACTAGAGGCCTGGCCTGTGCCCTCTCACAATCCAGGACCCCTCAGGGGATGTTCGATAGCTGGTTTCAGCCAGATCCCCACAGGCCCGATCCAGACAGGAGGGAGCCTGATCCTGTGCATTGAGCATCTGGTGCCCTGCCTTGGTCTGGTGCACCAGATGCTCAAATATATGTATATGTATATGTATATGTATATGTATATGTATATGTATATGTATATGTATATGTATTATTATTGTTAATATTATTTTTTACAGAGAGGAAGGGAGAGGTATAGAGAGTTAGAAACATCAATGAGAGAGAAACATCCATCAGCTGCCTCCTGTACACCCCCTATTGGGGATGTGCCTCCAACCAAAGTACATGCCCTTGACCAGAATCGAACCTGGGACCCTTCAGTCTGCAGGACGATGCTCTATCACCTGAGCCAAACCAGTTAGGGCTAGATTTTATTTTTTTAATAAATTTCCACATTCAAAAAAAATGTTTATTGATTTTTTTAGAGAGCAAGGAAGGGAGAACAATAGAGAGATCAAAACATCAGTGATGAGAATCATTGATTGACTGCATCCTGCACATGCCCTTTTGGGGATTGAGCCTGCAACCTGAGCATGTGCCTTGAATGGGAATAGAACTGTGACCTCTTGGTGCATAGATTGACATTCAACCACTGAGCCATGCTAGCTGGGCCTTTACCAGTTTTTGAAGTAACATGCTTATTCATTGTCTTTTCCTCTTTTTAGTCACCTGTGTCACATATTTGTTGTTTATTGTCATTCTTCCACATCCTATATAATAAAAATGTAATATGCTAAGTGTCTGACCCATTGGTCGACTGGTCAACCACTTGACCAGTTGCTGTCATGTGCACTGACCACCAGGGGGCAGACGATCCAACTGGTAGTTTAGCTTGCTGTTCAGGTCCAGCCGATCAGGACTGGGCGAGAGGGCTGGACACACCCTGGAACCCTCCCGTAGTCCCTCCCCGGATGGCCGGCCAATCTCCTTGATCCCTCCCCATCTAGTCGGCCCCCATTGGCCCAGATTGGGACCGGGTGAGACGGCCCCAATCAGCCCTGATCACTGGCCAGGCCAAGGGACCCCATCCATGTACGAATTCGTGCTCTGGGCCTCTAGTTGGAATATGTGGATCATGAGGAAGGAATTTGGGTTTTTCTTACTGCTTTATCTTCAGTTTCTAGAATTATACATAGAAGGTTCTAAATAAATACTTTATAGTGATTAAGATTGAGTCATTCTATGACTTCAAATTCCCAACTCTGTGACCTGAGGCAAGTTACTTAAGTTTGCTAAGCCTCAATTATCCTGTATAATATAAAATAGAGCTATTATTACCTTTTTATAGGGTTATTGTGAGGATTTAATAAATCCATATAAAACACTTATTACAAAGCCAATTTCAAGAATTGCTCAGTAATGGTTAATTATCATATTTTAAAGGTACATGTACAGAATGCATGAAAATAGAATTCATATTTTTTTATTGTTCTCATCTGCTTTTAGATAGAAATATAATAGAATATTATATGTTTTGGACCTTGGTTTGTGGATGTTCTTGAACTCTTTTACTTTGTTCAGTTTGAAAGGAGGCTTTAGTTTGTGCGTTTTCCCTTTAGGGAAATCTTTTCTTTATTAAATAATTGGCTTAGAAGATAGTATAGTCTCCTTAGGTTTTATTTCTTTTTATAATTCTTTATTGATGAAAGTATTACATATGTCCTCTTTTTTCCCCCCCCATTGACCCCCTCCAGCTGACCCTGTCCCTCTACCCCAGGTCTTCACTACCCTATTGTCTGTGTCCACGGGTTATGCATATATGCATACAAGGTCTTTGGTTGATTACCTCCCACTCATCTACCCTCCCTCGCCTTCCCTCCCAGATTCCACACTCTGTTCCATGCCTCTGGATCCACTGCATTCATCAGTTTGTTATTTAGATTCCACTTATGAGTGAGATCATGTGATACTTGTCTTTCTCTGACTGACTTATTTCACTTAGCATGATACTCTCCAGGTCCCTCCATACTCTCTCAAAGGGAAAGAGATTCTTCTTTTTTACTGCTGCATAGTATCCAGGTATAAATGTACCTCAGATCTTTTATCTATTCATCTCCTAATGGGCACTTGTGCTGTTCCCAGATCTTAGCTATTGTAAATGATGCTGCTATGTATATAGGGGTGTATACATTCTTTCTGATTGGTGTTTTGGGTCTCTTAGGTTATATTCCTAGAAGTAGTCTCCCTAGGTTATTTTTTTCTTTTAATTTTTTATTGTTTAAAGTATTACATATAGTATTACATATGTCTCCTTTTCCCCCCATTGACCTCTCCCCTGCCACTCTCACCTCCCAGCATATATCCTCACCCCGCTAGTGTCTGTGTCTATTGGTTATGCTTATATGCATCCATATAAGTACTTTGGTTGATCTCTTACCCTCCTACCTTCCCCTGCCTTCCCTCTGAAGTTTGACAGTGTTCGATGTTTCTCTGTCTTTATATCTGTTTTTTAAACGTTTTTATTTTATTTTATTGATATTTGAGAGGAAGTGAGAGTTAGAAACATTGATCAGCTGCCTCCTGCACACCTCCTACTGGGGATGTGCCCGCAACCAAGGTACATGCTCTTGACCGGAATCGAACCCGGGACCTTTCAGTCTGCAGGCTCACGCTCTATCCACTGAGCCAAACCAGTTAGGGCTCTGTATCTATTTTTGTTCATCAGTTTATATTGTTCATGATGTTCCACAAATGAGTGAGATCATGTGATATTTATCTTTCTCTGACTGGCTTATTTAGTTTAGCATAATGCTCTCCATGGCTACCCATGCTGTTGCGAATGTAAGAGTTCTTTTTTTTATAGTAGCGTAGTATTCTATTTGTAGATGTACCACCATTTTTAAATCCACTTATGTGCTGATGGGCACTTAGGCTGTTTCCAAATCTTAGCTATTGTAAATGGTGCTGCTGTGAACCTAGTAGGGGTGCATATATCCTTTCTGATTGGTGTTTCTGATTTTTTGGGATATATTCCTAGAAGTGAGATTACTGGGTCAAATGGGAGTTCCATTTTTAACTTTTTGAGGAAACTCCATACTGTTTTCCACAGTGGCTACACCAATCTGCATTCCCACCAGCAGTGCAGGAGGGTTCCTTTTTCTCCACATCCTTAACACTTGTCATTTGTTGATTTGTTGATGATAGCCATTCTGACAGGTGTGAATGGTATCTAGTTGCAACTCTTGGATGCTTAGTGACTTTGAGCATGTTTTCATGTTTCTTGGCCTTCTATATGTCCACTTTTGAAAAGTATCTATTTAGGACCTTTGCCCATTTTCTTTGATAGGATTTTTTATCTTCTTTTTGTTAAGATATATGATTCCCTATAAATTTTGGAGATTAGGCCCTTATTGGATACTAGCGGCTCGGCGCACAAAATTCGTGCATGGGGCGTTGCGGGGAGGGTCCCTCAGCCCAACCTGCATCCTCTCCAATCTGGGAGCCCTCAGGGGATGTCCTACTGACAGCTTAGGCCTGCTCCCTGTGGTTCTCTGCTCTCTGCAGACCTGCCTGTGGATGTTACCGCAGGCTGTGGTGTCTGCTTTCTGTGGGGGCCCTGCTATCTGCTCACTCACTGTGAGGAACTGCTCACCCCTTGCTGCCAAGGCCGGGGGCAAGGAGGGCCCTGCTATATGCTTGCTTGCTGTGGGGGACGTGCCCACCCTGCCCCCAGCCGCTTGTGTGTGCACCAATTTGGAGCGCTTGGATCCCGGGGATGTTCCTGCCCCGCCCCTGACTGCTTGGCACCTGCACGCGTAGGCCTGGAGTGGCTGGGGGTCGTTCCAGGACCCCAGCCGCTCCGGGCCTATGTGTGGGTCTATACGCTCAGAGTGGACTGGGTCCCTGGGACCCAGGCCACTTGGTGCTGGTGCGCGTGCAATCGGCCATCCTGCCCCGGCCACTCAGTGTCTGCTTATGCAAATCAATCCACCAACTTTGTCAGGTTAATTTGCATTCTCACTCTGGATTGGCTGTGGGGTGTCACGAAGGTACAGTGAATTTGCATCTTTCTCATTTATTGGTGTAGATAATATTGGCAAATGTGTTCTCCTATGCAGTGGATTCTCCTGTTGTTTTGTTGATGGTTTCTTTTGCTGTGCAGAAGCTTTTTATTTTGATGTAATACCATTTGTTTATTTCCTTCTTAGTTTCCATTGCCCTAGTAGCTGTATCAGTAAAGTTATTGCTACGACATATGTCTGATATTTTTTGCTGCCTATGGATTCTTCTAAGATTTTTACGGTTTCCCATCTTATGTTTAAGACCTTTATCCATTTTGAGTTTATTTTTGTGTATGGTGTAAGTTGGTTATCTAGTTTAATTTTTTTCACATGTATTTGTCCAATTTTCCCAGCACCATTTATTAAAGAAACTGTCTTGACTCCATTGTATGCTCTTGCCTCTTTTGTAAAATATTGATGGAGCTTAATGGCTTGGGTCGATTTATGGGTTCTCTGTTCTGTTCCATTGTTCTGTATGTCTGTTCTTGTTCCAGTAGCAGGCAGTTCTGAGAACAGTGGCTTTGTAATATAGCTTGATATCTGGTATTGTGATCCCTTCAACTTTGTTCTTCTTTCTTAAGATTGCTGTGGCTATGGTGTCTTTTTTTATTCCAGATGAACTTTTGGAGAGTTGGTCCTAAGTCTGTGAAATACGCTATTGTTATTTTAATGGGGGTTTCATTAAATCTATAGATTGCTTTGGATAGTATGGACATTTTAATGATGTTGATTCTACCAATCCATGAATATAGTATATTCCTTCTTTTGTTTATGTCTTCCTCTGACTCTTTTTTCAATGTTCTGTAGTTTTTCCAAGTACAGGTCTTTTACTCTGTTAGTTAAATTTATTCCTAGATATCTTAATTTTTTTTGGTGCAATGATAAATGGGATTTTTTTTGTTTTTGTTTCTGTAAGTTCATTATATGTGTAAAAGGCTGATAGGCTAAGTGTCCCTCTGCCCATCTGACCAGTTGGTATGACGCTCCAGGAGGCAGATGCTCAATGCAAGAGCTGCCATGATGCACATTGGCCATTTACAGAGAAATGACAGCACAGATCTGGCGCACACAAAGCAACACTCGGCTTCCCCCAAGTGGAACACAGGCCCCACCACCACCCTAGAGGGACAGCCCACCAAATTGTAGCAAACACTGCTATGGCGCAGAATGTGGCACACAGCCCAGCCCAGCCCAGAAATAGTCACTGTGGGTGCCAGGTAATGATGTCACATAGCAACGCCCAACTTCCTCTTTGTAGGGATGACTAGCCTTCTTGAAGTTTCTTCAACACAGGAACATGACTTGCTTTATAGCCAGGTGCAAACATTTCAAACTTTAACTATATGTCTGTGAAGTGTTTTCCCATGCCTCATCTCATTTGATCCTCTCAGAAATCCTGGAGGAGATAGATAGGAAATTTGGTGGAATCCTATTTTCTTTTTTTTTTTAAGGCTTAGTTGTAATTTTTAAAAAAATAAATCTTTATTATTCAGATTATTAGTTATTCCTCTTTTTCCCCTCATAACTCCCCCCCACCCCCTGTTTGTACCCCCTCCACTGTCCTTGTCCATAGGTATACGATTTTTGTCCAGTCTCATCCCACACCCCCTTCCATCCAAGAATTGTCAGTCCACTCCCTTTCTATGCCCCTGATTCTATTCTATTCACCAGTTTATTCTGTTCATCAGATTTTTTATTCACTTGATTTTTATTTATTTATTTTTATTTTATTTTTAAAAAATAAATCTTTATTGTTCAGATTATTACAGATGTTCCTTTTTTTTAACCCCCATAGCTCCCCTCTATCTAGTTACCACCCTCCTATGCCCTTACCCCCTGCCACTGTCTTCATCCATTAGGTGTAAAATTTTTGTCCAGTCTCTTCCCACACCCCTCACACCCCCTTCCCCCCGAGAACTGTCACTCCATTTCCTTTCTATGCTCCTACTTCTATTATATTCACCAGTTTTTTCTGTTCATCAGATTTTTTTTATTGACTTAACTGTTAGATTCACTTGTTGATATGTATTTGTTGTCATTTTGTTGTTCATAATTTTTATCTTTACTTTTTTCTTCTTCCTCTTAAAGAATGCCCTTCAGCATTTCATATAATCTTGGTTTGGTGGTGATGAACTCCTTTATCTTTTTCTTGTCTGTGAAGCTCTTTATCTGACCTTCAATTCTGAATGATAGTTTTGCTGGGTAGAGTAATCTTGGTTGTAGGTTCTTGCTATTCATCACTTTCAATATTTCTTGCCACTCCCTTCTAGCCTGCATAGTTTCTGTTGAGAAATCAGCTGATAGTCGTATGGGTACTCTCTTGTAGGTAACTGTTTTTCTCTTGCTGCTTTTAAGATTCTCTCTTTGTGTTTTGCCCTTGGCATTTTAATTATGATGTGTCTTGGTGTGGTCCTCTTTGGATTCCTTTTGTTTTGGATTCTCTGTGCTTCCTGGACTTGTAAGTCCATTTCTTTCACCAGGTAGGGGAAGTTTTCTGTCATTATTTCTTCAAATAGGCTTTTAATATCTTGCTCTCTGTCTTCTTCTGGCACCCCTATAATTCTGATGTTTGGTACACTTGAAGTTGTCCCAGAAGTTCCTTACACTATCTTCATATTTTTGGATTCTTTTTTCTTTTTGCTTTTCCTGTTGGGTGTTTTTTGGTTCTTCATATTTCAAATCTTTGACTTGATTCTTGCGATCCTCTAGTCTGCTCTTGTATCTCTGTATATTATTCTTTATTTCAGTCAGCGTATGCTTAATTTCTGACTGGTCCTTTTCCTTTTTTTTTGGTATTCTCATTAAGATCCTTGAAGGTCTCACAAGTTCCTAGGAGGTTCGTAGAAGATTCTTGAGTAACCTTATAACTGTGGTTTTGAACTCTATATCCAGTAGTTTGCTTTCCTCCTTTTCTTTCATTTGTGGCCTATTACTTTGTGTCCACATTTTGTCTGCTTCCCTGTGTTGATCGAGTAGCTTTGTGTGGTAGGTGTCCTCTTGGGCCCACTGGCTCAGCCTCCCCAATCACCCGGGGTGGACACACTTGGTGTACACCTTTGAGGGCTGGGTACACAGTCTTGTAGTTAAGCCTTGATTGCTGTTGGTATCACCTGGAGGAAATGACCTCCAGGCCAATTGATTGTGAGGACCCGCTGTGTCTATAGTGGAAGAACTGCTGTGCAGGAGACACTCGTATGGAGCAGGACTTGCTTCAGTGAGGCTTTGGTGCTCACTGAGTCTGCCTCTTGAGTGTGTCTCTTATGGATGTAAGGAGTTGAAGTCTGGTATCTGGCCACTGGGTACACTGGCTCCTGTATCTCCAAGGGGATGTAAAGTCAGCTTCTTTGTGAGTTCACCCAGGAGGTTGTACAGCGAGATCTACATATTTCTCGTTGTTTGGGGTTTGGAACTTCTGGAGTTTTCTGTCCCAGTTGCAGTCTGTTAGGTTCTGCTGCAGGCAGACAGGTGTACAGCTTGGGTGGGGTTGTAAATTGAATTGGGTGGGATCTCAGAGAAACACCGGGGAGGAGCAAACATCGATGGCTGTCCTTCATCCGTCTCAGCAGCTTTTCTGCATTTTGACGTCTCCACGCCCTTGAGACCCCGAGTCTTAGAGCTCCGTGTCAGCGATCCTCACGAACAGCTCTGCTAGAAAGCCACTCTTGCCTTCTGCCCTGCTTTCTGCCCTGTTGCCAGACAGCCCGAAAAGAGTTCAGTGTGGCCTGGAGCTTGTATTCTTTTTCTGATTGAAACACCCCACGGACCCAGGTGCTGCCGCCGCTGCCACCGCTTCCACATGTCTGTACCTCTCTGTTCTTGATGCCTTCTACTCAGCCTCAATGCACTCCTTTTCTTTCCTTCTAGTTGTAAACTTTCTATTCCCCTGGTTCTGGAAGATGGCTGTTTAGCTTTATAGTTGTAGTTTTTTTTTTTAAAATATATTTTATTGATTTTTTACAGAGAGGAAGGGAGAGGGATAGAGAGTTAGAAACATCAATGAGAGGGAAACATCGATCAGCTGCCTTCTGCACACCTCCTACTGGAGATGTGCCGCAACCCAGGTACATGCCCTTGACTGGAATCGAACCTGTGACCATTGAGTCCACAGGCCGACGTTTTATGCACTGAGCCAAACCAGTCAGGGCTATATAGTTGTAGTTTTAATGTGATTGTGGGAGGCAGTGCATTCAGGTATATACCTTATGCTGCCATCTTGATTGTTCTCTAGTCGTTTTTTAAAAAACATTTTTATTAATTTCAGAGAGGAAGGGAGAGAGAGATTGAAACATTGATGATGACAGAAAATCATTGATTGGCTGCCTCCTGCATGCCCCATACTGGGGATTGAGCCTGCAGCCAGAGCATGTGCCCTTGACTGGAATTGAATCTTGGACTCTTCAGTCCACAGGCTGACGCTCTATCCACTGAGCTAAACCGGCTAGGGTATTCTAATAATTTTTTTGATGGAGTCTTTAGCATTTTCTGTGTATAATATGTCATCTGTGAATAATGAGTTTTACTATTTTTCAAATTTTGATGCATTTCTTGTCTGATCGCTATGGTTAGCACTTCCAGTACTATGTCGAATAGGAGTGGTGAGAGTGGGCATTCCTGTCTTGTTCCTGTTCTTAGGGGGAATAGTTTTAGTTTTTGCCTTTTGAGTTTGATGTTGGCTGTAGGTTTACCAAATAAGGGTTTTATTTTGTTGAGGTATTATCTCTCTATTCCCACTTTGCTGAGAGTTTTTATCAAGAAAGGATGTTAGATTTTGTCAAATGCTTTTTTTCTGTATCGATTGATATGATTATGTGATTTTTATCTCTCAGTTTGTTTATGCGCTGTATCACATTTATTGATTTCCTTGCATCCCCAGAATAAATCCCACTTAGTCATCATGTATGAGCTTTCTAATGTAATGCTGGATCTGATTTGCTAGGATTTTATTGAGAATTTTAGCATCTATGCTCATCAGAGATATTGGCCTGTAATTATTTTTGTTTGTAGTGTCGTTATCTGGTTTCGGATTAGGGTAGTGCTGACTTCATAGAAAGAACTTGGAAGTATTCCTTCCTCTTGAATTTTTTTTGAATAGTCTGAGAGATGTTAGTTCTTCTTTGAATGTTTGGTAAAACTCGTCCTGTGAATCCGTCTGGTCTAGGGCTTTTGTTTGTTGGAAGTTTTTTTTATTACTTCTTCAATTTCCTCGATAGTTATCGGTCTATTCTGATTTTTTGATTCTTCCTGATTGAGTTTGGAAGGTTGTATTGTTCTAGGAATATGTCATTTTATTCTAGGTTGTCCAGTTTGTTGGAATAAAGTTGCTCATAGTATTTTTTTTACAATCCTTTGTGTTTCTGTGAGGTCTGTTGTTATTTCGCCTCTTTCATTTCTGATTTTGTTTATTTGGGTCTTCTCTCTTTGCTTCTTGGTGAGCTTGCCTACAGGTTCATCAGTCTTGTTTATCCTGTCAAAGAACCAGCTCTTGGTTTCATTGATCTTTTGTATTTTTTTTTTGGTCTCTGTCATTTATTTCCATTCTGATCTTTATTATTTCCTTGCTTTTGCTCACTCTGGGCTTTTCTTGTTGCTCTCTTTTTAATTCTTTAAGTTGTAAGGTAATTTATTACCAATTTTTCTTGTTTTTTGAGGTAGGCCTATAATGTTGTGAACTTCCCTCTCATGACTGCTTTCACAGTGTCCCATAGATTTTGGATTGTTGTGTTTTCATTGTAATTTGTTTTCAAGATGCTCAATGCAGGAGCTGCCCCCAGTCCGCAGGCCCCAGGCCAGCCAGGGTTGGTGCCAGCGGGGGCCTCCCAATCGCCCTGCCGATCACCCCATAGATTGGCCCTGACTGCCAGCCAGGCCTCGGGACCCTACCAATGCGTGAATTTCTTTCATCGAGCCTCTGGTTGTTAAATAACATACTATTTAGCCTCCAGATGTTTGAATTTTTGTGATTGTTTTTATTGTAGTTTATTTCTAATATTATGCCATTGTGATCTGAGAAGATGTTTGATATGATTTCAATCTTCTTGAATTTGAAGAGACTTTGCTATGTCCCAATATGTGGTCTATCTTTGAAAATGTCCCATGTGCACTTGAGAAGTCTCTAGGTTTTAGAATGTAATTAAGAATAAACTCAGGACAAGGACTTTATTTATTTATTTTTATTTTTTAGATAAACTTTTTTAAAAATATTTTTTTATTAATTTTTTACAGAGAGGAAGGGAGAGGGATAGAGAGTTAGGAACATCGATGAGAGAGAAACATCGATCAGCTGCCTCCTGCACCCCCCCCAATGGGGATGTGCCTGCAACCCAGGTACATGCCCTTGACCGGAATCGAACCTGGGACCCTTGAGTCCACAGGCCGACGCTCTGTCCACTGAGCCAAACCGGTCAGGGCTATTTTTTAGAAAAACTTTTTATTGATTTCAGAAAGTAAGGGAGAGGGAGAGAGAGATTGAAACATCAATGATGAGAGAGAATTCTTAATTGGCTGCCTTCTGCACACCCCTACTGGGGATCGAGCCTGTGCATGTGTCCTTGACCTGAGACACTTCAGTCCACAGGCCGATGCTCTATCCACTTAGCAAAACTGGCTATGGCAAAGGACTTTATTTATTTTAAAGTTTTGAAATCCTGTAGTATTTTAGTTGTGCCTTCTTTAATGCAGCAATACTTCCTACTGGTGGACCTGAGTAGCAGAAGCACACATGCTTTAACCCTTAATTTGTTGGAGATTAACAAGCCACATAGTTTCTGTGCCTGTATTTCAGCAAAGCAGAGTAATGTTAAATAGTAATGTTAGATCTTCTAATTTTTATGACTGTTTGAGACTTTCAGGAATATTTTTCTAAAAGCAGAGTTTAGAAATCGTGTTAAAAAATTCCTTAAGTTATTTCAAAGGTGTGATACCAAGTGACTCAGGAACATTTGAGTCCTGTTTTTGACTAGGAAGAGAAAGGGGCATTTTATTACTAGCTCTAATGCTAGTATTTTTTTCTATTAAATAATATAGTTACTGTAACAGATACATTAAAAAGAATACAGACTAATGGAGGCTGCAGTATTTTCGGTACATGTTTACACATGGGAGATTTTGATGGGCCAGGTCTGGAAATGGCTTAATCACTTTCCCCATATTCCCTTGCCAGATTCAATCATAGGGCAATGCCTAACTGCTACAGGGCTGGGAAATATAATCTAAATTGTGCCCAAGAGGAAGGTGAATCATGTTTGGTCAACATCTAGCTAGTCCCTACCACAAGGCTCAAACTCCAATACAGTCCTCAGCTAGGACTATGTGGAAATCCTCTTATTTTGGGTATACACAGCCTGTTACCATAGTTTCCTTTTATTCCTAGTAGGCCCACAGAGTTTTGTGTAATCACCATTTTGAATGCAAATAAATAAAAGCCTTTCCCCAGGAAAGCTAATCTGGAAAAGCTTGTTTTCCTCTGCCTGCAGAGCTTGTCTCTGGCTATCTCCACACTCTTTCAGGTCTTTGTGGCTAGTGAGAGCTCTCCTTAAGCTTTTTGCACATTGTTAGTCTAGCCATGTGGAAGAGGAAAAAACCAAGAAGGAAGCCAGATAGGTGTCAGAGAAAAAGGTGACTGGGTCTTTTTTTTTTTCACACTTAAAATTTAAAATAAAATAAAATATGTTTTAATTGATTTTTAGAGAGAAGGGAAGGGAGCAGGATAGAGAGATAGAGACATCGATGAAAGAGAAACATCATCGGCTGCCTCCTACATATTCCCCACCCGTGATCGAGCCTGTAACCCAGGCATGTGTTTTGAGCAGGAATTGAACTGGCAAGTAACCTCTTGGTTTCTGGGTCGATGCTCAGCTGCTGAACTATACTGGCTGGGCTATTTTTCATTTTTAAAACAGATTTTCTATTGATTTTTTAAAGAGAGAGAAAAAGAGAGGGAGTGAGAGAGAGAGAAACATTGATGTGAGAGTGAAACATCTATCAGCTACCTCTTACGCGCCCCCTATCTCAGATTGAGCTGCAACCCAGGCATGTGCTTTGACTGGAAATTGAACCAGCAACCTTTTGGTGCATGATATCATACTCACTGGCCAGGGCAAGTCCTTTATTTTTTAAACTGGGTTGTTTGTTGTTGAAGTGTGACAGTTCTATATTTATTCTTGATACCATACTCTTATCAGATACATGATTTCCAGATACTTTCTCCTGTTTGGTAGATTGTTTTTCACTTTCTTGCTAGTATCCTTTGATGCACAAAAGTTATTAATTAAAAAATATATTTTTTTATTGATTTAAGAGAGGAAGGGAGAGTAAGAGAGAGATAGAAACATCAATGATGAAACTCCTTGATCAGCTGAATCCTGCACGTCCCTTACTGGGGATGGAACCTGAAACCCAGGCATGTGACCTTGTCAGGAATTGGACCATGACCTCCTCATTCATAGGTTGACAGTCAAATCACTGAGCCATACTGTCTGGGCAAAAGTTATCACTTTTAATGATGCATATTCCATTTATTTTCCCTTTTGTTACTTGTGATTTTGGTGTCATATCTAAGAAACCATTGCCAAATCCAAGGTCATGAAGATTTACCCCAGTGTTTTCTAAGAGTTTTATGGTTTTTGCTCTTATATTTAGGTGTTTGATCTATTTTGAGGTAATGTTTTGCACATGGGGTAAGGTGATGGTCTACCTTTATTCTTTTGCATAAGACTATCCAGTTGTCATAGTTTTGCTTTAACATAGTTTTAATTCCTGAGACTGTGGCCCAGTTAGATGAATCAGAGCCTCACTCCTCTTTGAGGATGAGTATGAACTTCTTCAGGCCAGTTATCCTTTAAAAAATATATATTTTATTTTTCAATTATTTACATTCAATATTATTTTGTATTAGTTTTAATGTGTACAGCACAGTGGCTAGACAATCATATTCTTTGCAAAGTATTCCTTCCGTACTTCCAGTACCCACCTGACACCATATCTAATTATTACAATACTAGAGGCCCAGTGCATGAAATTCACTGGGAGGGGTATGTGTATCCCTTAGTCCAGACTGCATCCTGTCCAATCTGGGACCCCTCTGGGGATGTCTGACTGTGGGATCAGGCCTAAACCAGCAGTCAGATATCCCTCTCACAATCCTAGACTGCTGGCTCCTAATTGCTTGCCTGCCTGCCTGGTCACCCCTAACTTTCCCCTCTCTGGTCATCCCCAACTGCCCTCCCCTGCTGGCCTGATCACCTGCAACTACCCTCCCCTGCCGGCCATCTTGTGGCTGTGGACACCGCCATCTTTGAGGGAGTGGCAGTCAGTTAGCATATTCCCTCCTTATTGGCTGTGGGCGCTTCCATCTTTGTGATGGTACGAGGGTCAATTAGCATATTCCCTCTTTATTAGCTAGAGTTATTGACTGTATTCCCTATACTTCTTTGTGACAATTTGGTAAATACCAATTTGCACTTCTTTTTTTTTTTTTTTTTA
>PVJC01038181.1:0-16870 GCA_004026665.1 Murina feae | reverse complement strand
ATTTTATTGTGGTTTCTGTGTAAATAAAATAAATCTTAAGCAAGACTGAGTAAGCTTGTGTTCTAATGAGCATTTAGGTCAATTTTTATTGAATCTGAACTGGTTCTTCTATTCCTTTAACAAAAATAAAAGAGAAAATTTTAACTAAGAAAAATACTTAGGGTAAATAAAGCTTGGCAGTATCCTATGTGGCAGCATTTTCTATAGAACAGTTCTATCTCATGTAATACTTTGAACTATTTTATTATCTGCACTAAAAAGCCAGCAAAGGCAGCTGCTGCCTCTCAGATCCAGGCCTTCTCTGTCTGGCCTCCCATCTCCATGCCACCCTGCTGCAGGCCACAGGCAGAACTGAGCATGTTGAGCAATATCCCACTGACCTAGAATATATTTAGGGTCTCAGAAAGCAGTTCAATCTCCACGTACAAGTGCAACACGCTCCCTGGGTAAACCTACTTCCCTCCTCTAGGGAGAGATAAGAAATGACTATGCCTCTTGCTTTCTTTCATCAAATTTCCTCCTAGACTAATCTGAAGGCACTTGTAGTACAAATTTTCTCAGAATTATATTGCCAGTCATATAACAAAAAAGACACACAGAGATTCCTAAAAAGCTCAGATATCTATGAGGGGAACAAAAAATCTGACAACTAAAAAATTCACATTTTTAAAGCATGTGTACAGTGCCAGGCAAAGGATATCTACCCAGACCTTGGATATGCATAATGTTTAGTACATTGTCTACAACCGAAACTTGACTCGTCTGAACCAAGGTAGCAGGCAGATAACCAGCAGCAAAGGTATCTTCAGAGAGGACCTGCGATACATACTAGATTTCTAAACGCAATCCAAAATGACCCACTTTCCAAACTGTCATTGCAACCAGGCTGACCTTCCACAGAAAATGGGCACTGACATGCTTGAGGCAAAAGTTAATTCTGCATAATGTAAAGAGATAAGGTCAGGGAGCCTGCAGGAGGACCGGAGTGGTTGCAAACCCAGGGAGCCTCTGGGCTTCTATAAAGAACCGCAGCTTTTACTCACTCTCATTCTACCCTGTTTCCTTGCTCCCACCCAAATGTGCAACAGCTGAAGCCCAGAGTCAATTGTGACAAGGGCGGATGCCAAGAACAACAACAGCAAAAATATGTTAATGATGCTCTCAACACTGCCAGTTCTTCAATTCCATTCAATTATCTGTACCTTTTCTCCTGATTTCCCTGACTTCAGGACGTTGTTTATCAAGTGCTCCATAATTAATCAGGCACCAAGCTTGACTGTGCTAATGAGACTCTATTTACAGCACCCCTCCCCCAAGCTGCTCTCCACCCCTAATTCTCACACCTCCTGTATAAAGCCTCCTTTTCCTTTCCCTTCTTATAGTGGCCTTGGGGCTTTTGAAATGATCCTGACAAGAAGAGCTGCTCCTGACAGTTTTAAAGATAATTAACATATAAGCAATGCCAGTCCCCCACTAGTTATCCATCATTACTCACCTAAAGATAGGAACTTGCTCTGTTCATAGTGTGTGACTCATAAATGCACTCTTTCACTTTTTCTTCCCATTTTCTAGATCCCCACCTCACTTTTAGTTCCTCTCTCTCTCTCTCTCTCTCTCTCTCTCTCTCTCTCTCTCTCTCTCTCTCTCTCTCTCTCCACCCCCCCACATGGCTTTCCCCCTTATTTTTATTCACCTTTGGGCTATTTTCTTTTGCCAGTTTCTCCTGCTCACACATTTGTAAGTATTCACTGCGTCCCCTTTCCTTTTAACTCAGCCATCAGAAATAGTATTTCCCATGCTATCTTTGTGAAAATCCTTGAAGATTTGTAATTCTTCCTTCTCAATTCTTTGCAGTTTTCCTTCATTTTGTTTATTGGTAAATGTTCTTTCTTTCATTATAACAAATAAACAAAACGAAACCTATCCCATTCTTCAACTCCGTATGTAAGGAGTTCATCCAATTCTTTCTAGGTAGAGTAGCTGTGAACTCAGGGTGCCGTTTAAACAGCTGTCCTCTACATCAGTCTCAGGCTTCTGCCCTTAGCCACTGCCTCTGCTTCTGTCTCTGCAGACAGAATGCCTCTTCTGAACATATAACCCTCAAGTAGCTTGGACAGGAATTAAAGTAAGATCCTGGCTTCCCATTCTTTTTCCAGGTGCTCTTTGAACAAGCAACAAAATCTTATAGCAAATAGGAAAGGCCACTCCAGTATCACTTTTTTACTGTCTTCTCTTTATTGTTCGGTTAAGAAAACGTTATTATCCCTCACCATAATAACGCATCTAAAACTCAGAGATCGACTCTAAGTACAATGATCTCATTATAAGAAGGGAAAATTGGCACAAACAAGCAATAAACCCAGTCTAAAGTCAGCTAGTTTTTAAGTGCCAGAGCTTAGACTTCAATCCTATTCTCTTGAATCCTGTATTTCAGGGCTTTTGAATTACATTCTTGATTCCACTATCTGAACGGGATAAATTGTCCCTAAGCCTCATGTCAACCTTAGCTTTCTCCCTTCTTTGTAAGTTATCAAACACAGTCCCATTTAGAGAATGTAAGGGAAATGGGGGTTTAGTTCTCTCTACCAATACATGTGATTTTTTAAAAAGTGGCACTAGTCTACTAATCTAACCATATTTAAGAACAGTTTAATGTAAACAACCTGCTACTGTTAAATAAGCAAATTCCTGTCTATGTAACTCTAATCCCCAACCTATATTTAAACAGAATACATATATGAAAAAAGAAATCATTCCAAAATTGTCATTTTCATACTTCAATTAGATATGGTTTATTTATAAATTTAGTGGAAGTCTGGATATTGATTGCCCTCACCAAATAATTTTAAAATTGGAAACTCTCCAAGCATGAACCTAAATAAAACTACAAATAAAACAAAGCTTTATAATGCATGTTGCTTTCTTTTTTCTGAATTCAGTGAGACATCTTTCCACAGATATAGGCAGAAAACAGAAGTGTTTAGGAGGAGGAAGATCTTGGTCAAATCTCCTAGATTAAAAAAAAAAAAATGTAGATTATCGGACAGAAGTTTTCATTTTAATGTGGTTCAATTTTTTCATTATTTATTTTATCACTAACACTTGCTGTGTCCTATTTAATGTCCTTTTGCCTTAAAGATATTGTTTTATCATCCTCATTTAGATCTATAATCCATCTGGAATGGATTTTTTCACATGATATGAAGTATCCCTGGCAAGAAACTCTTATCCATAACATGTAAATGATTCTTAGAAACCAATAAGAACAGGGCAGGTGATAGAAAAATAGGCATGGAACTTCAACTGTAACTTTACAATATATAGATATTGATAATATTAAAAAGTGCTCAAGTTCTCTAGTTATTAGAGATATTAAAATGAAAACCAGAGGTCACCATAAAACATCCAACAAATTGGGCAAAATATAAGCCAAATGCTTCAAATGTTGGCAAAAATATGGAGTAGTTGTGCTGGTGGGAGAATATGTTAATATAACCTCTTTGAAAATCTGTTTTGCAATAATTTCAACATAGACATACCCCATGACCCATAAATACCACTTATTTTTCAATGGGAATGCATATACTGATTCAATGAAATGCAAGTGCAAGGATGTGCATAGCAACTCTATCATAACATAAAACTGGAAACAACTCAAATGAACATTCACAGTAGAGTGGAAAAATAAATACACATTTATATAATAAAAATATTATAGAGCAATGACACATTCAACAGTAAGGATGAATCTTACAAATAAAACACTGAACAAAAGATTCCAAAGGCAAAAAAAGTACATATCATATGACTCCATCTACATAAATTTCCAAAGCAGGCAAAATAAACCCATGGTGGTATATCGTTGGGGGTGGGGTGCTGCAGTGTCTGTCAGAAGCATGGGATAGCTTCTGAGGAATTGTAGTGTTCTATTTCTTGATCAAGGTGATGTCTATGCAGGTATAAATTAGGAATTTATTAACTCTTTTAAAAAATGTTTTATTGATTTTAGAAAGGAAAGGAGAGGAAGAGAGAGAGATAGAAACACCATTAAAGAGAGAGAATCATTGATCAGCTGCCTCTAGCATGCCCCACACCAGGGATGGAGCCTGCAACCTGGGCATGTGCCCTGACCAGGAATTGAACCATGACCTCCTGGTTCATAGGTCGAAGCTCAACTACTGAGCCACAGCAACCGGGAAGGAATTTACTGACTTTTCTGAGTTCACTCTGGCTTTAATAAAAAAAATATGTATAAAAGAAAAATACTTGATCAGAAAGCAGTTCCTGTGTTACTCTTTGAAGTCCAAAGGAATAATGGAACTGTAGAAAAAATACAAAAATAAAATCATCAGCCAACAATTTTTAAACACCTACTATGTATATATTTATGAATCAAATAAAAACAGAAACTTGATCTCAACGGAAAGAGAGAATGTACCCAGGCTTCTGTGGCTAGGAAGCAGTATCTCCAGAAGAAAGAACCATTAACAAAAATAGTGAAATACAGGAGAAGTTAGTTTGTGACTATTGTTTTAAATACTATTTAACTGAGGCAAAGGCAATACATTCATGTGGAAATATATAGGATTTAATATTTAATACCATAAGACTAGAGAGTGATAAGGTCAAGACATGGATCGGGAATCTGGAAACCACCTGAAGACAAGATAAAGTGAATACTCAGATAAACAATTGAAGAATATCTAGCCAAGTAATATGTGGACACATAGTAGGTAAAACAGGCTAGGACTGAAGGAGGCAGAAGGTAGTAGGGAAATCTAAATGGAAAAGTATAGAACCATAGAAGCCTCAGTGAAAATAGAAGCCTCAGTGAAAATAGTCACTGGAGCTGTTCACAAATATCCTGTCTCTCCTTTTGAGCATAAGACAGGATTGTACTTTTCTGCCCACTTTGACGTGAGTAGGTGGTTTGATTTGTTTAATAAAATGTGGACAGCTTTAATGTGTGTCACTTCTGGGCTGAAGTTTAGGAAGTAATATGGGACTTGCCAAACTCTTTTCTTCCTCCCATACTGATTGTGAAGAGTGCAAAGATCATGAGATGGACCTCCATCAGCCTGGGCTCTGGAATAACTATAATGTACAGAGTGCCTCAACCTACAACTCATATTGAACATGTAGCATGGATGCAAGGAAAACTAAGGGCCTTTGCACCCCTGTCTCATAGACCTCACCTGCTCTATAAAACCTCAAACAGAGATCAATGCTACAATTCAAACTTTTCTCTTTCTATATTCAGATTGCTGAGCACTACCAGGAAAATTCCTGTAATTACACTACTACAACTCTTCAATCTGAAAATTCAGTGGGGCCTCAGCCTTTTATCTAAATTCAGACAATTCCTACTCTCATTTTTACAACTTTTCCAAGCCTTAATCACTCTCCTCTAGACTTCATGCAATCTCAGCAGAGCATCTGGCCCCCTGAAGTGTCAAAAGCACTAAGTCTGCAAGATCTAATATTCTGTATAGTTCCACTTGCCCCCCTAAACTAACTTAAATTCACCCTTAGTCATCCTTACCCTCTTTCTTTCAGTTTTATAAAATGAGGTGTCCTTACTTCTGGTTAAGCAATCCCTTCACCTAAACAATTAAGCACTGCCTCTTCTGAGACCTTGCCCCACTGTGTAATCCTTCTCCCCCCCACTGTATTCAACATGCTTCTCCTCGACGATTCTTGCCCCCATAGGTCTATGACTATGCCATTAACTCTGGCTTAAAATTAACTTTTTCTCAAGCTATCATAATTTCATCTCATATACAGAAAAGTAGACTCTTCCACAATCTTACATCTACCTTTCTACTGCAAACTATTATCACTAGAATTATTAAAGAGCAACTGATTGCCAATTACATGTACATTATTAAATTTCTATCTTATTGGTTTAAATTTAAACTGTTGACTTTTTCATCATTAAAAATCTCCAGTCTTTCAGTGTCTATCACTCCACATTATCCTTGTTCTCTATGTATCACGGTCCATTCTCTCTCCTCTGTTAGCAAGCTTGAAATGTTGATGATATCCAGAGTTCTCTTCTTGACCCACTGTGCTTCTCATTTTGTATAATCTTATTTAATGATTCCATTTGTCCACATGATTTTAACATTATCTATATGCTCATGATTTCTAAACCTAAGTATTTTCCAGGTCTCTTTCTTAGGCTTGAAATTCATAGTCAACTGAATCTCCTACAGAGACCTCAAAGATAACATGTCAAAAATTTAATTCATTTTCTTCTTTTAAATATATTTCTTTATTGATTTTAGAGAAGAAGGGAGAAGGAGAGAGAGAGAGATGGAAACATCAATGATGAGAGAGAATCATTGATCAGCTGCCTCCTGCATACCCCTACTGGGGATCGATCCTGCAACCCAAGCATGTGCCCTTGGCTGGAATCAAACCTGGGACCCTTCAGTCTACAGGCTGATTCTCTATCCACTGAGCCAAGCCAGCTAGGGCCATTTATTTTCTTCCTAAACCTAATTATCTTCTCATATTCTCCACATTAATGGAATTAAGATCCAGCCATTGACCCAATACAAAATCCCAGTTTTTAAGAAGCCTTGGCAATAATATATGTTACTTGCTGTATTCTTAAGGGGAATCTCATTTCAGTTCATACTAGCCTGATTTGCTACTGCAAACCTCTATTTCAATTTTGATGGATATCTTTGCTGTGTATAACATTCTTGATTGGTAATTTTTCCTTTTAGCACTTTGACTATATCATCTCATTCCTTTCTGTTTTTCAAGATTTCTGCTGGAAAAATCTGCTGACTGGGGTTCCCTTGTATGTGACAAGTTGTTTTTGTCTTTCTGCTTTGAATATTCTTCTTGTCTTCAAATTTAACAATTTAATTATAATATGACTCTGTGTGGGTCTTTTATGATTCATCCTATTTGGTAACTCCTGGATCTGGAAGCCAGATTATTAAGGTTATCAGCCATTATTTCTTTCAATCAGGTTTCTGCTCACCCCTCTCTTATTCTTCCTATATTTCTATAATGCACACATTGGTCCATCTAATGGTATCCCATAGTCTCAAGCCATCTTCACTCTTTTCCATTCTTTTTTTTTCACTTTTCTATTCTAGTTGGGTGAGTTCCACTGTCCTATATTTGAATTCACTAATCCTTTCTTTCAGTTGGTCAAGTTTATTTTTGAATACCTCTATTAAATTCCAAGTATTTTATTTCCTAGCTTTCTGATTTCTCTTTGTTACTTTTAAGTGTTTTCTATTACTTTGTTGAAACTCTCACTTTTGTTTATGCATTGCTTTCCTTTGTTAGCATCTTTTATGACTATTCTTTTGAATTCATACTGAAAAATCCCTTATTTTAGTTTAATTAAGATTGGTTTCTGGAGATTTATCTTTTTCTTTTATTAGAAATTAGAGTCCCAGTGCATGAAATATATGCATGGGTAGGGTTCTGAGCAGCTGCCAGCAGGTGCCACCCTACATTCCGTGCTACCCCCTGGTGATCAGCACACATCATAGTGAATGATTGAACTCCCAGTCGGTCGAACTCTTGAAAAGACACTTTGAATATTAGGCATATATATATATATATATATATATATGAAGATATTATCCTGTTTCTTTTTATTTTCCATCACTGTCTGAACTGGCTTCTGTGACTTAAATAAAACAAGCATCTTTCCCAGTCTTGAAAGACTGAGCTCATGTAAAAGACAAACATTGTCAATTAACCTGATTTAAGCTCCTAGGTGCCTCTCAAACTTTTTGATTGTCTAAGCCACTGTCATTGTTATTAGTGGCTCCCAGTAATTGAGGATGTGCTAAGACCCATCAATTTAACAAAGGCATGGGAAATGTCCATATACCTGTTCAGTCTTCCTGAGGTATATGCCTCCCCTTCAGCTTCCCAATGCAGGCTAATAGAAAGCCCAACTTTTATGCAACAGCTGGGAAAGTTGGAACATTAGATATGTAGTCTAGCTACTATCAGGGAGAAACCAGGAGCTGATTTTTGCATATTCAGTCTGTGCTTATACAAAAGGAATAGTCACTGAAAGATCTTGTGTCCCTAAAGAGAACCACCACTTTGTTTTGTGTGGTCCTGGGAACTGATTGCCTAGACCCATCAGTTCTCAGAGCAATGTGATTTGGGAGCCAGTTTACTGGGTGGCAACCATAACTCTTGGGGCACTGGATGTTATAACAAGCTTTTTTAAGGGAGAAGCTGAAAGCCTGACTTTTCTCTTGGAGTGAGCTAGAGATAGACAGCAGGGGACATGCCCACCAGCTCTATCAGGTTCTCCAAAGGATTCAGTCAGCTCTAACATGCAGGTTGATAAGAAGGCAGAACCTCACACAGAAGCTGGTAAGAATTGTCGTCAAATAGCTTCGGGGCAGAAACTGGGAAAGAGGTAGTTTTGCCTGTTTCTTCTGCACAATGTCAGAGGTTAAGGAGAGATCACGACAGGAAGTATGTAAGTGACTGAAAACTGATTTTTATTGTTGTTGCTTAATACAATACTATGGGACTCATGAATGCTGAGTCTTGTTGCTATCAGAGCTAGGTGGTTTGAGGGATTACCCCTTGGATGGTCACTGAAAGAGTTGGAGCACTTGATATGTGAACTTTCTGCTTCCAGGAAGGTGCCACGTTGGCTTCTTTGTTGGAGCAAGCCTGAGAGGGAATATGCAGCAAGTGACCGCCTGCTCTTTCTGTATCCTGGGAAAGGGCGGATCACATTCATCAGCTAGATTTAGCGGATTAGAGAAGCTGACCTTCAAGCATCAGCCGGAAATGTATGCAGGTAAATGCCTTCAGGCAGAAACTGGAAGATGATGTTTTCATCTGCTCCCTCTCTCTGCGCGGATTCTGGGTATGTAGCTGGGGACAGGGATGTTCTGCACCCATTTAAAATCTGCTTTGTTTGCTATAATACTGTAGGATTCATGAATCCAAGCCCCATTGGCTTTCAGAGCTTGAAAAGATGAGATGTTAGACATGTGGGCCAGCACTTCACTCCTCAGAGAAAAGCTGGAAGTCGGCAGTTCCCTTCTGATCGCCTGGTGCTGTGCCAGGGGTCGGGGCGTAGAATAAAAGTGTGTCTCAGCCTTTCCTATCAGTGTTGAGGTGCTTATTTTCTCCGTCATCCAATGTGTAAGAGTCACTCAATTAGTTTCTGTATTTCTCTCAGAGGCCATTGCTCCACTGGTAGCTGTATATTCAGTGTGTTTATGGAAGGAAGCAGATTCAGGAGTCCCTAAGTTTTCATCTTGGTCTGAAGTATTCCTTGGGCGGGATGAAGTTAAAGCATATGCTCTATTCTGTCTTTCAAAGTTCCTCAGAAGAATTAAGCATCAGTTACCCACAGTGGTAATTTGTGTGTCTTTTATTGGCCAAATTGCCTCCTTTGTTTTGCTACTCCATTTTCCTGCAGGCATTTTCTCCCTCTCCAAACTACACTACTTCCAATTCTATTTTCAATTCAGAGTCCACTTCTAAAAAAACTCAAACTAAGACATCAACACATTTGACCACAAGGTTGAAAACGTGATTTGAGTTGGTAACTATGGCTAGACTCTATCCACATCATTTCTACCATGAGTTGCTCTTTCTGAATCTCTTCCCTGGCCTTTTCAAAAGCCTCCCATCCATGCCTATACTACTAATCCTTCCTAGCTTATATCCATCCTCTACAGCAACAAAAGAGCAAAATCTTTAAAAAGCACATCTTCCTGTGTCTCTCAACTGACTAAAGCCTTTCAGAGTTTCACATCACCTGCAAGGCAAAACTCAAGGTCTTGATCATAGAACGAACGTAAGATCCATCATGATCTGGTCCCACCTGTCTTTAGCCTTATCACTCTTAACTCTCATGTTATATTCCAGTAACACAATTGAATTGTGCTTCTATTCACTCATCCTTTTCCTATCCTATCTATCTAGATAACTAGATCTCACATCTAACCTACTATATTTAGAAAGCTTCCCTTTCTCTAAAAAAATAAAATAAGTTTCTAATCTCCAATACATATATACAATATCTTAACTAATAAAAGCAAAATATTAAAATTAACTGTTTCTCCGGTGCACGCCCACCAGCCAATCAGAGCTGCTGTATGCAAATTAGCCTAGCCAAGATGGCGGAGGCTGCAGCCCCGGTATGCAGCTTCTCCAGGGCTGCGGCCTCCACCATCTTGGGAGCCTCCCACCTGGGAAGGCATCCAGTGCCTTGGGTCTGCGGATGCCTTCCCAGGCAGGAGCCTGGGGTGGGGGAGGCGGGGACCAGGCGGCTGGACCCCGAAGCCCCCCCCCCCGGGAGGCCGTGGGGTGGCCAGCGCCACCACAGCCTCGGCTTCCCCGGGTGGGAGCCTTCCGGGGCGCGGGGACGAGGCAGCTGGACCCCCGCCGGCCCTGCCCGGGAGGCCCGCAGGGGTCCAGCCGGTGCCACCACAGCCTCGGCTTCCCCGGGCAGGAGCCTTCCGGGGCACGGGGATGAGGCGAGTGGCCCCTAGGGTCAGTGGGAGCTGTGGCCAGCCTGAAAACTGCCCTCAGCCCCTCACCCAGGCTTGCTACATCCCTTGGGGTGAGGGTCTCCACTGGGGAGCTTGGCCAGCTTGCAAACAGACATTGGCCCCTCACCCAGGCTGGCCAGGCATACCAGCAGGTGGACATCCCCAGAGGGGTCCCAGACTGGGAGAGGGCACAGGCCGGGCTGAGGGAACCCCCCCCCCCCGAGTGCACAAATTTTTGTGCACCGGGCCCCTAGTATATATATAAATTCCATATTTGGATTAAAATGTTATATTTATGCCTAGATCATGAAAAATGCCTCCTTATAGATCTTCATGCTTGACTTTTTACACCCTTTGAATCTAAATAACACATTTCTACTGTTGGTAATTTTCTAATAAAAACTTAACAGAAAGCCCCAGAGAAACTAGCTATCTAACCCAATCCTAATCACTCCGTTCTGATCTTCTTTTCAAGTCAGATCAAATTAAGTTACTTTCCTCAACACCATATTTCAAAGCTCTTGAATATTCTATGCCTTTGTACATTCCTCTGACTGCAATGAGTCTACCCCACTTAGTACCCCACCAATTTCTATTCCAAACATCACTGTTCTAAGATACTTTCTCCTATATCTCCCCTCCACAACTGTTAGAAATTTCTTCTACTGGACTGTCTCAGCCCTGACAAATATTCCCTTTCTAATACTCATCACATTTCCTTGTAATTATTTGTAAGTGCTTCAAGGACTATTCATTCTCATCTTAGCTCAATATCTGATAGCAAACATACAATACAGAATAAATAAGTGAATAAGTAAAACAATTAAAATAATAATTAGTTTTTTTAAGCTAAACAAAGAAATTCAGAGAGAAAAAAATAAAAGCAAGCAATTTTGCTTACAAGGTGGCTGAGCCTTAGAGGCACTTGAAAGTAATCTTGAAAACAAAAGAAAAGAAGAAACAGAGTAGAAATGAAGAAATCCAAGAGGAAAGAGAGTAGGGGGGAGATACACATAAAACAAGAAGGAAAAGAATAAACAGATATAACATTCTATGTAACACCCTTATCAATCTTCATCTTCCAGATATGAGGAGTCAGCTTCTTACAGTGATGACATAGTTCAGTCCCATACATAGGATCCTTATACTCTGCTTTAGCTCAAGGTATAGGTGATCACAATCAATCAAGCAATAAGAGAGTACAAGTATTTTCATATTGTATCATGCCTTTCGTATTGCCACTTGTAATTTAAACTACCAGCCAGAGAAGTGGCATGTTTTGCTAAAGCACAGAAAGAAACAGGCATAATGGAATCAAACCTCCAGAGTCTCAGGTGCAAGAAGTATTATTGAAAGAAAAGCTAATTACTTAATGGACTACAGCCCCTGATGGTCACTGCAATAGCCAGCTGGGTGGAAAAACACTGAAGCCCCACTGTTGGGTGGGGTTTCATGCTCTAAGCATCTGCTATGAAAAAGAATGTGTTCTGATTCCATTCAGTCTCACAAGCGTAAGATACACACACAGGTAGAAACTCAGCAAGACAAGCCAATCATTTAAGCTTTGCAGTGAGGGGTATTAGGTTTAGGAACAATAGATCACTCAGAGGACAGACATAGGATACAGATTTAAGTCAAATACTGACTTTTGGATCAAATCTGAAGCCAAATGGTAGAAGCTGTGAACCGTCTATTATGCTAATAAATTGGACAATGAAATGGTACTGTTACTTCATCTCACCATGTACCCCCTGTCCCTTCACTTCACTCTTCTCCCTCTCAAAGAGAAAGCCAAAATACCTCATTATAGTTAAACCCTGGAGGTATCCTACCTCCTCCCTGGCAAGATCTGAGGCTCTCTTCTCTCTGTAGGACTATCTTCTCTCACAGATATGCCATTACACACACATCAACAGGTGCAAGTCTTGGAAAACAAAATTATCTGTCTAGTAATGTTAATTAATCAAAGAGTAAAGACATCATTTTCTCCATTTCCTTGAGTGACATGTTTTTGCTCCATCCCATGGCCCATCTCTGCTTCCTTCATCATGCTATCTTTCTCAATCCCTATTATAAGGACAATAATTTCCTCAGAACCATTAAACATATCACACCTTGGTAGCAACCTTAACAAGAATGTTTTTTAAAAGGCAATGTCTGAATATGACAAATGACATTAGCCCCTTGTTTGGCAGGGTCACAGCCAAAGCTGAGCCTGATATTTACAGTATGCTTTATACAACCGCAAACATATCCCTAAATCCCACGGGATGTCATGTCACACATAACATATGCAATTAATCTCCTATTGTGACATTTATCACCCTTCTCCTCAGGCAAGCCTCTTCCAGGGATGGTTAAGTAGCCACTGCTGGAGCTGTCACCTATTAGCAATAATCACATGGGCCTGTTGCAGGTTTTGGCATCTGTGCAATATCCTACTTGAAAAAACAACAACCTACATCAGTGCCATAAAGTAGTGAGCCTTGAAAAAAGGCTCAAACCTAACAGGTCATGTAGCAAAATCTTTCTTCACTGGAATAAAACATTTAAAGCTTGGAAGAGACCCTGGTCTTGTGGAATTGACTGCTATTAGCTTTAAGCATTGTATATAAATTTGCCTTAATTTAGCTTTAGCATGACCATTTATTGAAAGACTTGAATACAGAGAAATTGCAAGAGTAGAAGTTTCAATATTGGAAACTAGGTTTTAATCCCTACAATTACCTGAATCAAGACCTGAATTATATTTTACATTTAATCATAATCACAGGCAAGAAAGTATTGTATTACCTGCCCATGTCGTATGAGTAGTAAAGTTTTAGATCCAGGGCTTGAATCCAGTTTTGTCTTACTCCAGTGACCATGTTCAACCACTTGTTTACATTAACAAGAACTCTCTACCTCATTCATCATCTCAAAACTTTGGGTGCTCCCCAATGGCAACAGTAATGACTGCAAAATGTTATTGCAACCTGTGTTTATAGCCTTCTCTCTCATAATTTTAGATCCAGGTCCAATAAATTCTCTCACATGCCTTCTTTGAAAATTCCACAGATGTTATTTCTTTCCTCCAGTGTGATGGTTATTAACCAGGACTGTTTTGACTCTCAGGAAACATTTGGTAATCTTTTGAGACATTTTTGGTTGTCACAACTGGGAGTATGTTACTGGCATCGAGTGGCCTGTTGATGTTGCTAAGTAAACAACCATTAATGCACAGGGAATCCTCCATTATCAATCTATCTCAACATGTCAACAGTAGAAGTCTGAGAGACCCTAGTGTATTTGATAATGGTCTTTGAAACTTCCTTATGGAATTTAATACTATATTTCTTGATTTATATAATATATTAAATATTCACAGAGGTCAAAGACTATGACTCACAGTTTTGTATTCTAGATCCTTTTCCTCAAGAGTGACTAAGAGTTTCAAGTACATCGGTGCTCACCAGGTGTTGGAGGGGAGGCTAAATATTTGATGATCACTCTACTAACAATGACTCAGGTAGGCCCTGAAATGCACATTGGAAGAACTGTGCAAAACAATGGCTGTATCATAGAATTCCACAAATTCTGGAGGTGAAGAACATACCCGAAAAACAACAATCTTACTATAAAGACATGGGCGATGAGAACTAAGTAAATTGGTCCTCATATTGGGATATATCTTAAATAAGAGCCAAAGCTATATAAGCTAAACATCAAAAACAGAAAGCATCTCTTTCAAAAGTAAAACTTACCTTTTCCCAGGAGAGTGAAATCCTCCTCATGACACGCATTAAGTGCCTGAGTTGTGTGTGTTTTTTTAAATCATAAACATGCTATGCATCAGTGCTTCCTCTAATCACACTGACAGCGGCGATCAATGCCTTTTACAGAGATTTGTGGAAACCACAAAGAGTCAAACGTTGCTACTATGGAGATAAATGTCCTTGAAGGCTCTCAGCCTTAGCTCACCACTAAACGCCTCCTTGGAGGATGTTTTATTTTATCCCTATGTTATTACTGGAACGGGACAGTGCTTCAGTACTGACTCAGAACAGTACGGAAGGCGCTAAGTCAGGACCTCAGTTTATGAGTCATATGAAGGACAGAGCTCTATCCCGACTTCTCTTTTGGCTATCTCTTATCCCAGTCCTGGTGATTCCTCATCCAGTTAGTTCATGAGCTCTCTTATGTGATACAATGGAAATCTTTATTAAACACACACATGCATAAATATGCATACACTAGAGGCTCGGTGCACAAAAATTTGTGCTCTCAGGGGTGTGGGGGGGTCCCTCAGCCCAGCCTGTCCCCTCTCACAGTCTGGGACCCCTCGGGGGATATCTACCTGCTGGTGTGCCTGGCCAGCCTGGCTGAGGGGCTGATGGTCATTTCAGGCTGCCCATGGCCCCCTCAGGGTTTGGGTCCCTACTGGGGTTCCTGGCTGGAAGCAGGTATCTGGGATTTATTTAACTTCTATAATTGCACCTTTGTTACCTTGGTCCCCTGCTTGAAGCCTGAGTTGTCCCTGGCAACCCAAGGTCCCAGCCCCACAGGTATCTAGGGTTTGTTTATTTTCTATAATTGAAACTTTGTAGCCTTGAGTAGAGCTCAGGGCCCGCAGGGCCCTGGCTTCCTCCATTGCCCAGAGCAACTCCAGCTCCATGGCTGCCGCCATCTTAGTTGAGTTAATTTGCATATTTGCCCCTGATTGGTTGGTGGGCGTGGCTTGCGGTATAATGGAGTGAGGGTTAATTTGCATATTACTTTTTTATTAGACACACACACACCAGAATTTGAAATTTGATCCAGATTGTATTTTCTATAGAAATTAAGATCTGTGCCTCCTTTGCATGGTCCAGTTCACCCACCTATTAATAACTAGTTTACTACTGCTCGTAAAATTTCTTCTTTATAGTATGAAATTCTCACAATGTCTTATGGATATGTGCACCAGCAAAACAGACCAAAGATCTGACAGTGTCTCCCTTCAAAAGGATTGTCTGCTGCTGCATCCTCAACAGCTTGTGTTCAACTGAGAGAAACCAAGCAGAAGAGAATTCCACACCAGCCCAAGATTAAGGCAAGATGCACTCTGTGCCAATAAATAAGCACAAGCCACAAATAATGGAGCAAGAATGAGCCTGCTGTTTTGACAGACTTATCCTGAGTCTCCAGATCTCGTTAGAGATAGTGCACCAGGGGCCTTCTGAGTTACTTGAAGAGATAGCTGCCCATTAGTGGATTCCCCGCCTTATGGACAAAACAAGAATGGAGATATTATACTTTATTACTCAAAGGAGAGCGTTTTCCTGTTCCCAAACTAGCTATTGATCTGTGCGGCAGAGTATTGCCCTGTGTACCACAGTTTCTCACCTTATACCCATCATAGAACCTTCTATTAATCCCTTCCTCTCTCACACAAAATAAAATCCTCACATTAATATTAATGTGTTAGGCTCATGGGCAGAAAGGCATGAATCTCTCAGCATTTCATAATGATTTCCTTCTCTCCTTCAAAAGCCACAATTAAATCTCGGGGGGGAAATTATCTTTTGTGGATAATGCAAATAATGCTTTTTTAAAATATATGCATAGCTTCATAATGATATTACTATTATTAATAGCGACAATAATGAATAAATTTGCTACTCAAAAATAAGTAGGTAAGTCCAGATTTTACAATCCCATTAAACATCTCTATATTTTATATGTTGCATATTATTTTTCTTTATGAGATGACCTGAATCACATATGCACTTTTATAGCTTCCTAGAGATACAAGAAAATGGAGCCATAATTTTTCATCTTTCTATCATGTGTGATGTATCTAAGAATATGAAATATATCAAACAACTTTTCCTTTGCTTCAGCTAATTGATCTGAAGGGTTGAGATTATTTTTCATGTGATTCTATTTTCAAAGGTATATTCTCATCCACAAATCTTTAAATACAAAGGAAATAAATTAGCCACCCAAATCACTCACCAAAATAAAACTATCCATAGATGGTGTGTGGTTTCCTAAATAGCTTTTATCATTGACCACTTCAAATAGGGGAGTCCAAAAGTAACAGCCAGAAATATTGTAAGACTGCAAAGCTAATTCTGAAATCATAGTCTAAGAAAGAGCAGCCATTTTTAGAACATTCTTAAATAGTTGTGAGTGGACATCTCAGTTTGATGCAAAACACCTTTAATAAACTACTAAACTTTCCTTACCACATAGGAGACTATCGGAGGAGAGATGAGAATAGAAAGAAAACAGTATAGCAAAACATGACAGTGTAAGGGAGAAGATAATGGAAAAGGAATATAATTGTATTGATACTTGGTATTAAAAACAAGAGAGAGAGACCGGTGTCCATT
>PVJC01038180.1:0-16875 GCA_004026665.1 Murina feae | reverse complement strand
TGGGTGAGGGGCTTTAAGGCTGCCCACAGCTCCCATTGACCCAACGTCCCAGCAAGGCTGGCTGGACGCAGGTTCTGGAGTTTTTTCTCCTATAATTGATACTGTTCCTTGAAGGCCTGGGGTTATCTTCTATAATTGATACACTGTTCCTTTAAGGCGGCCTTCTAACTAAGGAAGCCTCCTCTGCTTCACCTCGCAGTGTCTATAATGAAACAATTGTTACTTTTACTGGTTAGGCCCAGGCTGCTCTTTCCTTCAGCTCCAGAGGATTCTATGATTGTTAGTTACATTGTTTCAAAACTGCTAGAGGCAGTTTAATCGGAGCTGAGCTGAGCGGGCGCAGCTTCACTTTCGCTCCTGCCGCAATGGGAAGGGCTGTTTACTCAGGTCCGTGAGTGGCAGCCGCCATGTTGGCTGGGCTAATTTGCATACAGCCGCTCTGATTGGCTGGTGGGCGTGGCTTACCCTGTCTCGGAGAAACGGTTTATTTTAATATTTCACTTTTATAGAGTAGATATATATATATCTATATATATATCATAGTAACCTGGCAATATATGTATATATATGCCTGATGGCTCTTTTAACTTCGTCCCACAAATGCTCAATTGGATTGAGATCTGGTGATTGTGGGGGCCACCTAAGCAAGGTAAAGTCTCCCTCATGTTCTTGAAACCACTCCTGCACAATATGAGCATCATGGCATGGTGCATTGTCTTGTTGGAAGAAGCCATCTCCATTGGGATATGCCCTCCACATGATAGGATGAACTTGATCAGCAACGATACTTAGGTATGTTGTGCTATTCAGACATTGTTTCACATGAATTAAAGGGCCCAAATCATGCCAGGAAAACATGCCCCAAACCGTAACACTGCCCCCACCAGTTTGAAGGGTTGTACTCATGTATGTGAGATGCATGCTTTCATGCTGTTTCCACCAAATTCTCACTCTGCCATCTGCATGATGCAACTGGAAACGTGATTCATCAGACCACATGACTTTTAACAATGCTTGACTATCCAATCCTTGTGTTCCTGTGCGAATTGGAGATGTTTTATCTTGGTAACTGCAGACAGCAAAGGTGTTGGAACAGGCCTTCGGCTTCCATATCCCATAAGGTGCAGTGTACGGCTAATATGCCTACAAATATCAGGTGGTCATAATAATCTGGCCACTCACTTCAAATACATCCCATGTTCAAAGGCTGTTAAATCACATTGTTTACCCATACCTTCAGAAAAAAATCACTTCTACTGTCTTGGTAAACAACCTGCTTCCCTATTTATAATGGTCTGGTCGTCTAGCAACTTCAGTGTGAAATTATAGCTAATTTGCCTACAAACGTCAGGTAGTCATAATAATCTGGCCTCTCTCCCCCCCCCCCCTCTATATATATATGCTATTTTTCATCTCCGTCTTTTTTTTCTCTTTGTGAAATAGATATTAAACTATCCCATAATTAACATATTGATAAATTATTCTTGTATTTTGAACAAATTTTGCTTTACATTTTTGCACACAATATTATTTGAATAATAGTTGGCTCATTCATCCATTCATTATGAATTAAAAACGCTGCAATTCATTCCCCTTCCAGCCTCGAAGCCATTTGGGGCCCTTTGGGGTGTGTTTCAAAATTTCCAGGATCCTGATGTTATCATACACTCCAAACATGGCCCTCTTCTTGTTCCAATGATCAACCACTTTGGAGGGGGGGATGGTGTGCCTTACAAAATACAAGTCAGGAACACCCAGAGAGAAACTTCTGCAGGCCTGGGGCACCCAGCTCCATAGGTGCCTTCCTGCATCCCTGCCATTGTTCTCATCTCTCCCTTACAACAGCACAGCTATAGCGGAGTGAGTGCTGACCAGACGTGACTCAAGGAGATGACAGGAACTACATTGACTATTTTTATTATTATCTTGAGCATTATAGCTTATAGATGTCCTTTCTGTGTTTCCTATAGTCAGATAGATTAGTATTTCTTTTCTCTAGAGCAGTCAATGATTTTCAATCTTTGTTCCTGTTACTTAACTTCCCTTACCCAACCCCTGACACAGGCACTGAGGTCAGAGGTTTCTGTAAGCCTCTCCCTGTCACTCATCTCACTGTGCCCCACTGAGAGCACAGAAATACACTGCAGCATCCTCCAGCTGGCAGTCTGAGATCCTGAGGCTGAAGTTTTTGGTTGCTTTCTGGAAGTTCACAGAGAAGCGATTAACTGTTGCATTTTGTTGCTTAAAAGCTTCTTGGCGGATAATGGAAATCATCTCCCCGCTGGGAGGTTGTTTGTACCAGAACAAATAATAATCAGTCCAACTAGTGTCATAGGTGCAGGCCAGGGTCGCAGTCTCTGCCTCCTGCACAGACATTTCTCGTTGAGGCTGAGTGACCTTCTGGGCCACGCTGGATCCTGTGGAAAGAGGACAGAAAGGACTGTACCGAGAATGGCACCAGAGAGATAAAGCAGGCAGACTCACAGCTGGTTCCCATTCCCACCCATCCAAACTTCAGGCAAAATCCATCACCATTTTTGCTTCCAATAGCTGGTATCAGTGAGGAGGTAAGATTCCTTTGTTTTTAATATTTTTTTCCCACCACTTTCCAATTCTTCTGCGTACTTGAAAAGCAAATACATATGCCTTACCAAGGCAGGTGGAGACCACAAATGCCCACAGCACACCCCGGCGTGCCATGCTGGCAGCTTTCTTCTGCAGGTTGGAAGTCCCTTGTTCTGATCTGAAAGTTGGGTACCAGCTGTACTCGGTGACATCACTGTCAGAACAGGAAATGGTAGGCCAAGTGGGCCGTTGATTATGTCTTGCTTTAAAATGTTCATGAATGCCTTTGTCTTTTGCTTCAGAGAATAAAAGTTTGGCTATAACTCCAAAGGAAAAAAGATATCAGAACTCTAATTTAGTAAATAGTTTTTATAAATACATGATCTTGGAGAGGAGAATGGTATAGGTGGGGAAAATGGTATAGACGAAACTAATGTAATGACTTATTTTCTCTGTAAGCTTTCTTTTTCTTTCTTCTCTCTCTTTCTCTCTCTTTCCTGTAACTCCCTCCCTCTCTCCCTTTTGAAGTAAAGCCAATTTCATAATGGTCTCTGCGTTGTTATAAAACAGGTTTAGATTATATTTTTATTCTTTGGCCAATTCTTTATTTTAGTAATTTCTCAAAACTTCAATCCTATATAATAAATGGCTAATATGCAAATTGTCCCCTCAACTGGGAGTTTAACTGGGAGTTTGACCAGGGGCAGGGCCAGCTGGCCAACTGCCCACAGCCCTTCCCCTTGCTGGCCTCGCCCCTGATTGGCCCCAATCAGGGTGGGCTGGCCGTACCCCACCCATGCACGAGTTCATGCACAGAGCCTCTAGTATTATGATAAAGAAAACAGCAACATTCAGTCTAGAGAAAATCAGAGCCAGAATTTTGATATTTAATTGCTCTGTTATTTATTTGAAGACTTTCTTTTTTCTTCTTCATTCTTTTTTAAGAATACTTGGCTTTGGCTGTGTCAGGGAGCTCTATGACTCTACAACACCAGTGGCAAATGTTCCTGTAAGAGCTTTGGTGCACATCTCTTCATGGTTTGTAATGAAGAACCAGCACAATTTATATAAATTTATTTGAGAACATTCTGAGTTGCACATCTAACAGAGATTCATTGGCATCTAATTTTCCCTCATGCACATATTCTCCTATGAGAGAAGAAAGGTCAGAAATTATGGTCCTCATTTTATAGAAGAGGCAATTGCACAAAAATGAAAACTCACAATGCAAGAAACTGCTAGTTTCATTTGCATTAATTTTCTCTTCCTACTGAGTTTGTGTCATCCAATCTTAGCTAAGGCCATCTCTATGGTTTACCTTTATGTAACCTTGTTCCTCCCCTGCATAAGGGAAACAGAGTAAATTAAAAGCTGATTTGTCATATAGAGAGTGGTGGCATTAACTTTCCCAACCTGTTTATTATTTCCATTTGGAGAATGTGGTGAACAGTGGGCATTTTGCCACTAACCACAGAACTCCAGAGGACTTCTTAGAGTACAACTTGGTGAGTTGCTGTAGATGGCACATTCTTTCTCTTATTTGCCAAGTAATTAAATTTCTGCCATGCCTACCATTTTGTGTGTGTGTGAGAATCACATGACATTGGTAAAAATGTTGGTACTTTATCATTTGATCGCTCTCTTCTTCAGTCTTTATAGGCAACTCCAGATGACCCACCTGTCTTTTCTTTCAATTTCAGTCCAGCTGAAGCTGTAAGTTCACAAATGAGGCTCTCAGGAGTAAACATTTCCTCCCTCTGACCTGCATTCACTATGCCTGTAATGCAGTCGGGGAGTTCAAGCCAGAGGGTCCATTCTGCTATTTTAGATCATTTCCTAATGCTCTGGGCCCAGCCAATCTAACTTTAGTGTCTTATATCCATCATCCAATCAGTCCCTAGCTCCCACTGATAGTTAATCAGGTTGCTGAATTCTGAGAATCAAATAAGATTATCTATAGGGTGTCCCAAAAAATGTATACACATACTTTGAATAATTATAAAAGCAGTGTTTACTAAAATACATGTCACTTTCAAAATTGAGCTTTAGCTGTTGAAGTATGTATACATTTATTGGGGACATCCTGTATATGAAAGAACTCTCAAGTAGGCAAACATGAGGGTGGGTGGAAAACTGTCTTTTCCTTTAAAAAAATAATAAATATTATGTCCAGATGATAGTTGGTTTGTGTGTGTGTGTGTGTGTTTTATTTGTTTGTTTTGTTTAGGTAAAAGTGGTTTCTTGGGTTGGGTCATTTAGAAAGTCTGTAGAAGGTTATGAGCAAAGTCTGATTCCAGGATATTAAGCAGAAAATAAGGGCAAAGAGAGAGAAGACAAGGTGGGGGGTGGGGAGCAGTACCTCATCTGGGCAGTCTGATAAATTCAATGTGCTCATTTGCAATATCAACAGTATCTGGCAACTACTGTCATAGGCTTTCTCATAGAAGTAAGTTGGTTAGGCTAGAAAAAGTAAAATCCAGAAGAAAAATATGTGAGCATCACATGGCTACTCTCATATTCTCAAGGGAGAACTTTTACAGAGGCAAAAACTAAGGCACATCAACAATTAAAGTCACAAATGGAGGAAGCTGTTTCAGATGTCAAGAAGTTCCCTCTTCATTGGGTAGATCTTTTTTTTAAAAAATATATATTTTATTGATATTTTTACAGAGAGGAAGGGAGAAGGATAGAGAGTTAGAAACATTGATGAGAGAGAAACATCGATCAGCTGCCTCCTGCACACCTCCCATGGGGATGTGCCCACAACCCAGGTACATGCCCTTGACCGGCATCGAACCTGGGCCCTTTCAGTCTGCAGGCCGACGCTCTATCCACTGAGCCAAACAGGTTAGGGTGAGTTGGGTAGATCTTGACTAAAGAACACTGAGGGTTCCAGTCCTAATCACCCCAGACATCTCACGTTCAGTGTTCTTATCACTGAGTTCTTTTTCTGGAAATACAGTGAACAAAAAGACCACTAAAGTCTTTTCAAAAAGGTTTTACTTATATTCACGTACAATTTTCTTTTGTCAGAGGTGATAGACATTGTTTACTAACTCTCGAGTGGGGATCCCATGCATAGAGTGGGGCCTAGTGCATTTGTGTGCTCTCTGGGGAACACGGGTTTCCTTTGGTAGGTGGCTGAGTCTCTTGCCTGGGCAGGCTTAATGTGCAGGGAGTGGAAGAGCTGGGACTAATGTGGAAGGATGCTATGGTCCCTTGTACTTCACAGCCTATTTAACGAAAATGGAAACAAAAGCACCAGATTTATTCTACATCCTTTTCATTCTGTACCCATGGACCTGAAACACTGTTCAAATAAGTATACTTGATAATGAAAGTATTTCCTTCTTGGATGGCCAGTTAGGAAAGATTTTCCTCTTTCTTCATTTGATGTTTCATTTTCTTTAAAAGATACTATTAACGTTTGGACTAAAATTTTTATTTGTTCTTTGAGTATGTTCTAAAAAGATAGAGACTAGTTCTCAGACTCTTCTCAGTCCTGATGACACAAATTCTACTATCGCACATCTGGCTACCAGATCAGAAATGTTGGCTCCCAGAAGTTCCTCTGTGCCTTGACCTTCCCAAAACCACGAAGGACTTGATTCTGGAGCCTGGAAACCTGACCTAGATTCTTCAGCACTGTTCTAGTTCTTTTGTATATATTAACAGATTCTTTAAAAAAAATAAAATAAATTAAGTTAAATTTTATTTTATTTTTTCCATCTTCATTTATTCCCTGTATGATGTCTTCCACCTTCCCTACTGCCCCCACAATCATCACACTTTTGACCATGCCCAGTTCTTTATCTTTTTTACTCAATCCCTCCCCTCCCAACATTCCCACCTCACTCCACCTCCCGCCCCACCAGGGCTGTCTTCTTTTTTTTTTTTTTTTTAATTTATCTTTATTATTGAAAGTATTATAGAGGTCCCCTTTGTTTTTTATTGTTGTTTTTCCCATTGCCCCTCTTCTTCCCACATGTCCCTCTCAAGCCTTCACCATTCTATTGTCTGCATCCTTGGACTAATCACATATACATTGAGTTTCCTGCTTAAACTCTTCCCTTCCACCCCCTTCCACCCCCCCGACTTCCCTTTGACATTCATCAGTCCGTTCCATGGTTCTATGTCTCTGGATCTATGTTGTTCATCAGTTTATTTTGTTCATTAGATTCCACATACGAATGAGCTCATGTCATATTTATATTTCTCTGACTGGCTTATTTTGCTTAGCATAACACTCTCCAGATCCATCCATGATGTTGCAAATGGTAAAAGTTTCTTCTTCTTTTTTTTTTTTTTTTTTTTACCTCCGAGTAGTATTCCATTGTGTAAATGTACAATAGCTTATTTTTAATCCACTCATTTGCTAATGGGCACTTGTACTGCTTCCAAATCTTAGCAAATGTAGATTGCACTGCTGTGAACATAGGGGTGCATATCAGAGCTGTCTTCTTGAACCTGAGAATCCTTTTCAGCTGCTGCCAACTAATACAAGCAGTGCCCTCTTCAGGTCAAATAAGCAATTACTGGGGAAATTTCTATAATTGACTGACTCCTCTACACAGAAAAAACTTGGTTTAATCTAGAAATCTGTTCAGAAAGTTATCTGTTTATATGAGTTTCTGATTCCTATTTCCACTCAATGAAGAGACCTTGATTATTTATTCATTTATTTATTACAAGTTTTTATGAATTTATTGGGGGTGACATTAAAATCATATAGGTTTCAGGAGTACAATTCTATAGTACAACATCTATATATTGTATTTTGTATTCACCACTCCAAGTCAAGTCTCCTTCCATCACCATTTATCCTCCTTTTTACTCTTCTACCTCACCCCACCCATTTTCCTCTGTTAATCACCATATTGTTGTCTGTGTCTATGAGTACTTTTTTTTGCTTAATCCCTTCATGTTTTTTCACAAGCTCCCCCAAATCTTCTCTTCTCTAACAGCTGTCAGTTTGTTTTATTTATCTATGAATCTGCTTCTATTTTGTTTACTAAATTGCACATATAAGGGAAATCATATGCTATCTGTATTTCTCTGTCTTATTTTATTTAGCATAATATTCTCCAGATCCATCCATGCTATCACAAAAGGTGAGATTCCCCTGTTTTTACAGATAGTAGTATTCTATTGTCCACCCCCACCTCCCTCAATAAACCCTGAAGCAAGAACTCAGATGAAGATAATTTATTTAGGAAGAGATCTTAGGAAGCATGAGTGAGAAAGTAGGTAGAGCAAGGTTATGGCTTGATTCTACCAGGATCTCCCAAGAAGAGCTTAGGGTCCCTTTCAGGATTGTCAGTTGGAAATCAGGAAGCTAGTACATTAATTTATTGGTCCTGTTTCATCACTGGTTGGTGCTTGCCAGGAGGGCTGGTAATTCCCCTGTCCTTTCAGACTGTGCTTGTCTATGGGCTGAGTGAGCTCTTGAAGAGTCAGAGAAGGCCCTGGGGTAAAAAGTAAAAATTGTACAGTGCATGCTTAATGTTGGATGTTACCAGTTTGAATAAGTCTGAGCATCCACAGAATTGTCTACTACAACTATTAATAAAACCAGAGCTAGACATTTGAATGTGACAACAAAACAAGCATGCTCTTTGCACTACTGAGATGCATGCTTGTCACTCTATTACTGAGTTTTCAAGGTTTTGACTGGGTGCAATTTATTTAAAACACTTAATACAGAATGGTTTTAAATAAATTGCAGGCAGCCAAAACCTTGAAGACTCAGTTTAAACATTTAATTACTGCTTCTGGAGAACAGCATTTTAATCACTAAGAGTGTTGCCCCTGAGTGGTTTCTTAGCGGAGCCTTTGACATGAACTTTCAGCCCCACTTCTTTAACAGATAGCAAGGCTGTAATTGATAGTCATCTTCTCCCTCTTCTGACACTCTCTCCATATTTCCACGGATAGTACTTCAGCAGATCTAGGTTGCTTGCCTGGTGGGGTGACCCAGGCCCTTCATTGCTGTAGGGTCACGGTTCTTAATCACTTTACCCATTTTTAGACCTAGTATCAATAGTCGGCACATGTGGTTTTATTGGACATGGAAATGGCCGATATGAAACACTGAAATTCAAGATGTATTCCTCCTTGCCCTTATTGTGTAACAACAACCTGGTGCTTCATGACAATCAGAGCCAATTACTCCACCCCACCCTCAAAATCTAATAACCCCTTTCTTTGTCTGCTGGACCATTGGCACAAGTGGTTCAAAGTGACCTTGCTGAATCCTTTGGTGGAAACATTCTTCTTCTGGGAATTAGACCTCTAATCTAACAGAACCTAACGTTGAGGGAAAGAGAACAATAAATTCTGGAATAGGTTATAGGAGAGACGTGAGAAGAGTCTATTCCACACCCATTTCTTAGTTCCTACACTTGTGTATATTAGCTAGGATGCTAAAAGTACCCACATATCAGCCATTGGTTTAATACATATTATTGCTTCTGGAGAATAACATTCTAGCTACTAATGTTGTCCCTGAGCAGCTTCTTAGCTGAGCCTTTAACAGGCCATTCCATCATTTCCTCTGGATCATCTGACCTATGTACCATGGACATAGGTCATCTTTCAGGTTCATGGATGGACTAGTGGATGCCCTCCCAAGTTATGCCTCCACTGTCACACTTATTGTATTCTAAATTGGGTACTTTGTTCTGAGGAGATTCAGTGTTAGACATGGATGGGAAAATAAAAGAAAATTGAAAAAAATTTAAAAAAAAGCTTCAAGTAACAAATGGAAAAGTTTAAGATTCGTGGAGGTATGAGCTCCCAGGCAAAATCTTCTGGATGAAGGAAATGCTTAGGAAGCCTGATTTGTCACATATATCATACAAAGCTATGAAGGTTACATGTGATAACATGTATGAGAACTCTTGGTAAAATTGGAAGGCACTACACATGCCATTATTTTTATTGTAATTTTAAGGATTACAGCTTGCAGACATCCATCTCTCTATGTTTCTGATATTCAGATATAAGGAGTTTTAATTCCCAAGAAAAGACAATGATTTCTATGTTCCTGTTAAGCAACTACTCTCCCACTCCTTGACACAGGCACTGAAGTCAGAGGTTTCTGTAAGCCTCTCCCTATCACTGATCTCACTGTGCCCCACTGAGAGCACAGAAATACACTGCAGCATCCTCCAGCTGGCAATCTGAGATCCTGAGGCTGAAGTTTTTGGTTGCTTTCTGGAAGTTCACAGAAAAGCGATTATCCGTTGCATTTTGTTGCTTAAAAGCTTCTTGGCGGATAATGAAAATCATCTCCCCGCTGGGAGGTTGTTTGTACCAGAACAAATAATAATTACTTTCACTAGTGTCATATGTGCAGGCCAGGGTCGCAGGCTCTGCCTCCTGCACAGGCATTTCTTGTTGAGGCTGAGTGACCTTCTGGGCCACGCTGGATCCTGTGGAAAGAGGACAGAAAGGACTGTACTGGGAATGGCATCAGAGAGATAAAGCAGGCAGACTCACAGCTGGTTCCCATCCCCACCAACCTTTCCTCCTCTCCATCCTAATCCCAGGCAGAACTTTCTGACTCCCATAACTGGGCTCTGTGAGACAATGCAGGTTCTGTGCTATTAATCTTCTCTTGTTTCAGAGCTGCATTAGATAACATTATAAATAAAGACTTACATCTTCCTTACCAAGACAGGTAGAGACCGTGACTGCCCACAGCAAGGTAGCAAGCGTCATGCTGGCAGCTCTCCCTCTCGGGTGAGAAGTCTCTTGCTCTGATCTGGCTTCTCCTCTGTGCTTGGTGACAGGAAATGGTATCATAGGTAGGAGGAATGTTGCAATGAGGAATCTCCCCAATACATGTTGGTCTCTCTTTCAGAAAATAGGCCTTTATTATAATTTTAAAGGAAAGTGGGAAATATTATCAGAGTTCTTTTATTCTAGAATGAAAACAGAGAGGAAAGAAAGCTGACATTTATTTCTGATATGACCTGGTTTCAGAGAAGAGGCTTGACCTGGAATGGTGAGCAGAAGTGGCAGGTTTCAATGGCAAACTCTGTAATTTTTGTTTTCTTCTTTTGAAAATAAAAATAGCAAAGCAACTATGATAAATATGAACAATTGATTAAAGGTAATAAGAATGCACTTGTTATATTTATATATTCAATTTTTATATTTTGACAATTTCTCAAAATAAAAAAGGAGAAAAAAGATACATGTTTTGACTAAAAAGAGCAGTGACAAGCTTGGAAGCTGTTCATATCATGTCTAATTGTGCATGCTTTTCCATAGATACTTAAAAAAATTAGTCCTTGTTTGTGCTGTATCAAGAAACTTTGAAGTAACTTTTGCAAGTGTTCTCATCAGTATTAAATTGCCTCAAACAACTCATAGTAAGAGTTGCTCTCACTACTCATTCCATTTTGAGAAAAGATTGTGAACAAAAAACGTTTAAACAAAATGTACTATGATTCATTAGAATTTTGCATTTCCAGAGGGAGTGACAGAGATACATACTTGATTCCAGAGTTGGAGTCCCTAAGGGGAGAGAAAGAACGGGATCCTGTTACATTCCAAACACTGTCTGAGCAGCATGGTTCTTGGTAACTCAGTGGTAAGGGGTGAACCTCTCAATTCAGAGGGGTGCAGGGAGTTGTGAGAGTTGGGAACAGCCTTGAATAAAGCTGCTAGAATCTCTTGTGCCCCAAACCCAGTTTGATAACAATGGAAGAAGGGGCAACAATTTCTTCTAGATCATGTCCATCTTTGTCTGATGAATTTCTGAAAGTCAGCTCCAATATGAGGATTTGTGTAAACAGTTTATAAAACATTGGTAGGAAGTGATTCAGGGAAGGGAAGGAAGATGATATAAGGTGTCATCAAGCGAGTTATTACTATGGGCAATTGGAGCTTAATCCAGCTGGGAAAGGCTGGGATTCAGTATAGCATACCCTTTGGAGTTATCTGAAATAAAGCACGAAGGAGCTGGAATAATCCATAGACTCACTGTCCATCGCTGATTGGGGGCTGCTTTAGGAACTCAGCATCATGTTGAAGAATAGCTCTCCAAGCTCTCCAAGTGCTATCTCACACTGGTGCTTTAGCTGGGCCTTTGAGTTGTTATTCCAATGTTCTCTTAGGCTAGTGGTTTGTGGATAACGCTCTTTTTAGTATAGTATATCCATTGGTGGAGTGTCCATTGTCACACCTCCTTGCTATAACATGGGTCTGTTGATGCAGAGGGATGGGAAATCCTTTGAAGATCAGTCAGACACTTTGAGCCCTCAGTTTTGTGCTGCTATGTGTAGCATTGTGGAAGGGAAGGCAATTCCTACCCAGATGTGTGTATTAACCCCAATAAAAAAGATTTCTGTCACCTCCAAGATGGAAGTGGTCCAATGTATTCAACTTGCCAACAGGTGGCTGGCGATTTCCTTCACAGGTGATTCCATATTGAAGGCTCACTGTGGTATCCACAGCTGACAAGTTGGCTGTTTGGTAGCAGAAGTAGCTGAGTCTGAATTGTTGAGAGAAAACCATTCTTCTGAGCTATGGAGAACCTCTATTCTGTCATGTTGGCTAATCTGTTCATGGGTCTGTTGTTCAAGCACTGAAGTGGACAGAGGTTGATGGCATCCTCTGGTTGGATTGTGTTGCTTCCTCTGTAGTGAGTGCTCTCCTGTGGGCATGGATATAAGACATAATGATTTCAACAATTTGTGCCTATACACACTGCTTCTTCAGTTCATGGTCACTCCTCAATGTGACTCATCTTCCTCCAATCTCCTCTGCTCAGCGGTCTGACCTTAGAAAAGAGCAGGACGCTGGTCACTTTTCAAAGACGCACCGTTCATAACCTCTGGTCACACCCCTTTGATTCTTCTCCAGCCAGCTGGTTGACCTTCTTTCCCCTCTTAAGGAGGAACCAGAATTCCCATCATATTGTGTTCTCTTTTTATGATGTCCGTTATAAACTTTATCCTACCAGTTTCCCTCAGGTTTTGTACGTGATCTTCTAAGCCAGTCTTTTCGGAATGTCAAAATATATTTTCTTTCATCACTGAAGTTGATGACCATGGTTTTTCAGATACTATATTTCTAGTATATTTGTAAAAGTCTACAAAGGACTCAATTTGCTACAAAAGAGCAAGAATTTTTACTCTGGTCTCTGTTCTTTTTTTAGTGCTCTCTGTTTTCTGATATTAAGCCTCCTGGTTTTGGACTAGTTTTAACAGAGTAAGGATTTCACACTGAGAAACAAAATACATCACACGGTATTTGACATTACTATCCTTCTACATGTGGTCTTCAAATGAAAAATATTTGATATTATGCAATAAAAAGTGCCTCATGTTTCCCGTTACTCAGAGCAAAGTTAAAGTCAGTGTCCTGGAAACCTTACAGGGGAAGGTTCAGGGCTGGGCAGAATTTAGGTGCAGCGCACAGGTGCCTGAGCTGCACTGTGGGCTCGCTGCACACAGGAACCTGGTTGAATCCTGGAGCCTGGAATCCCTCACATGCAGGGAGAAGTGCTGTCCCTCTGTGTTAAGCCTGGCAGTGAATTTTCTAATGATCTTGTCTTTCACATTTGACCACATCTGTATCAGGGAGCTGAGGCCTCTCCCGGGGTCCTGCCTAAACCATTGGAAGAAATCGAAGTTGCTGTCTGTGTAACTACAATTCATTGTGAAGCTCTCTCCTTCCTGGACTTTCAGGAAAGCAGGGCTCTGTTCCACCAGCGGCTGTTGGTTTGACCCTGTTCAGGAGGAGTGAAAAGATTTTCATACATAAGAAACTGGTTTTTTCTTCCTTATTTGTTTTCTATTTCTTAGAATAAACCCCAGACTGTCCCTGGGATCCCTCTAGATTTCATTAGTAAAGGTGTTCCATTGTCCCTCGCTTGGCCCTTCTGCTCCCCCTCACACTGCCCCTCACTCACAGGTTAGCTGCACACACAGGAGCATCAGTGAAGCTCGCAGGGGAATCTCCATTCTTGCTTCTTCCTGGAGTCTGAGGATTCAGTTAGGAGACTTGGAACTGGCCATGTTCAGTGGGCCTGGGTCACTGTTCTAGATTCTTCTCTTCTCTTGGGTGGAAATCCCTGGCAATCTTCTTACTGTTTTTACAACCAATCAAAATGTCAGTTGTCACATTAAACCCATCTTTGAAAATACTTTTTCTTGCTGCTTCTCTGCAGAGGTCTAGCTTCCAGCCAGTCAACTTCTGTCAATGGAAACACTGCCCCCATGTGGTCTGAACTTTTAAATTAAAATTTGTTTTTGCCCTAACCGGGTTTGGCTCAGTGGATAGAGTGGATACACGTACCTTGTATGCAGGCACATCACCAGTAGGAGGTGTGCAGGAGGCAGCTGACCCATGTTCCTCTCTCATCGATGTTTCTAACTATCTCTCCCTTCTCTCTGGAAAAAAATCATTAAAATATATAAATTTTTTAATTTCCCCCTTAGTACAAAGTAACTCATTATGTTCAATTAAAGAAAATTAGAACATTACAGAGGGGTGGGGTGGGGGGAAGAAAAAATAGTTTTAAAATGTTCCTCAGGGATAACTGTCTGACTATCCTTAACAACTGATACTCCGTTCCTCACTCTCCTCACCTTTGGTGGAAATCGATGCGGGTTATTTGCCTGTATGACTCTGTATTGCATTCTAAGGGGTATAAATAAAAGGTTGAGAGAAGAACTGGTTGTTTCTCTCAACTGGTTATGGTCTACCCTGTTTTGTTATGTTTCTCAGTCTGAACAGTTTTAAATTAGTTAAAAGAGTTGACCTTCCCAGAGTTCTCTATAAAAATATAAAGAAGGGAGCTACAATATCCTTTCTTTTAACATATTCTCAATTTTGAGAAAGCAATCTGGTATCTGGCCAACTTTGAGAATTTTTATGCTTTTTCAAATAATCTAAGTGTTTCTTATATTTAGATCTGGGCATCTGTGCAAATGCGTAATTTCTCATATTTTACATATTAGTTATCTGAAACCCTGTTTCATGGTCTCATATATTTTCAGCAAGGATTAGGGGATCAAGAAGATGAGAGATTAAGAAAGTTCTCTTCTATTCTTCAAATTCAGTCCTCACTCTGATGACACTAATGTGGGCACTACTTGACCACATTTTCTCAGCTATGTTCCCTGGGTTAACCCTGGTGCTGGCAAATCTATCCCCATCCTTCTCTCCCTTTATTTCTTAGTGTGGGCCTGAAGTAAGTGGCTGAACATCATGATGAGTAACATCTTCTTTGACGTTAATTGTGGATATTAGTCTTCCATTCTTTTTCATATGTGAAAAATTTAAAATAGGGAGGTTACTTGTTCTAGCTTTTCCCCTGATCATCTTGTAATTGTCCCTTGGACTGGTTTAGCAACCTTTGAAAGCTGCAGGTATGAGATAAACTTTGTTCTACCTTCTCATGTAGTCTCATTGCTGAACAAGAAAAATACAATGGACACATGGGGTGGTCGCCAGAGAACCTGAGTGTTTGTAAATTGGTACACTTCCCTGGAATATGATTGTTCTTTTTCCCAATCAGAACACTGTCATATCGTGTCAGATCTGACATTGCAGAAATGCTAGCAAACCTTCTAGGTATCATAATATTTCCTCTCTACTGATGAGGACATTTAACAAGAATGATTTCAAAGAAAGGAATTTTAGTCCCAGAAAAAAAAAGAGAAGGAATTGTTCCATTTGTCTGGAGGAATTAACATTTACATGAATTTTTCCCTTGAAACTGTCTTCTCTCCTGTTTCCAAGTGGTGATTTTAACATTCCAGGCCACTGCCAGCAGGAATGCTTCTAGTGAAAGGTGATTAACAATTTTCCTGAGCAATGATAGAGTTGCGGCAGGTCAACAAAAAATGCTGAAAGTTTGCCAGCTAAAGTTTATTCACCTTAATCTTGTGGTATGTTTAATAAAATATGCAAAAGAGAATATTCTAATTATACAGCCGGGGAGACTAAAAAACACATATAAAATAGCTAACTCTAGGTGGCAGTGCATGATAGGTATCAGCATTTACTACAAAGAGAAGCAAAATATAGGAACAAAGGATTTGGAGTTAGGAGTAAATAGGTCCTCCCGGCTGTTGTGTCTCAGTAGTTGAGAGCATTGACCCATGAACCAGGAGGTCACAGTTTGATTCCCTGTCAGGGCACATGACCATGTTGTGGGCTCAATCCCCAGTAGGGGGAGTGCAGGAGGCAGCTGATCAATAATTCTCATCATTGATGTTTCTATAGTTCCCTTTCCCTTTCCCTTTCTCTCTCTAACATCAATAAAAAAATATTTTAAAAGAATATTCTTTAAAAGTAAGTAGTGTAATAACTGGTATAAGAACTAAAAAGAAAATTATATGACCATATCCATTAATGCAGAAAAAACATGTAACAAAATACAACCCAATTGTTCAAAACACTAAAAAGTAGGAATTAAAAATTAATTCCTTAACATAAAAATGCATATGTCATAACCCCAAATCAGCACCTATTGATGGGTAAATGCTAGAAGTTTTCCTAAAGTTAAGAGAAAAACCATGATGTCCAATAGCTTTACCACTGCTTAATACTGTGTTGGGGCTACTAGATAATGCAGTCAGCCCAGAGAAAATAGTAAGAAGCATAGGAATTGTAAAGAAGAGGTAAAATATATGCATGTTTGCAGTTGGAATGATTATGTATCAGGAAAAAATATAAAAGAGAAGAAAAGTCACTACCAAAAGGCAGGTTATAACATTAAAAAAAACAATTTTAAGAAAAACTATCAGTCATATGCAAAAACAAAACAAAAAACAGTTTAAAAATGTGGAAGAAAGGAGCACATTTTCTTTTTAAAAATGTTTATTTATTGATTTTTAGAGAGAGAGAGAGAGAGAGAGAGAGAGAGAGAGGAACTATCGAGTTGTTCATTTATTTATGCATTTATGGGTTGATTCTTGCATGTGCCCTGACCGCAGATTGAACCCACAGCCTTGGTGTATCAGGAAGATGCTCTAACCAACTGAGCTACTCAGCCAAGGCTGAAAAGGGCACATTTTCTATTCTATAAATGTAAAAACTAAAAACAAAAAATAAGAAAAAGAGAGAGAGAGAAGAAAAAATTCTCAAGTGCAGATTAAAAGTAGGCAGATAGGTCAATTAAATAGAATAGCAAATCAATAATTAGGTCCAAGTGTGTGTGGAAATTTAGTATGTCATAAAGATAGCATCTCAACTCATAATGGGGAATGGTTTCTCAGTAAGTATGTTTTAATGACTGTATCTATTTTACATATGAGCTGGCAAATATGATTGTGATAGCATCCTTGC
>PVJC01038179.1:0-16872 GCA_004026665.1 Murina feae | reverse complement strand
CAAGTGCTGGAGAGGATGCGGAGAAAAAGGAACACTCGTGCACTGCTGGTGGGAATGCAGACTGGTGCAGCCACTGTGGAGAACAGTATGGAGTTTCCTCAAAAAATTAAAAATGGATCTCCCTTTTGACCCTATGATCCCACTTCTGGGAATATATCCTAAGAAACCAGAAACACCAATCAGAAAGGACATATGCATCTCTATGTTCATAGCAGCACAATTTACCATAGCTAAAATTTGGAAACAGCCTAAGTGCCCATCAGCAGATGAATGGATTAGAAAACTGTGGTACATCTACACAATGGAATACTATGCTGCTGTAAAAAAGAAGGAGTTCCTAGCATTTGCAGGTGTATGGATGGAACTGGAGAGCATAATGCTAAGTGAAATAAGCCAGTCAATGAAAGAAAAATACCACATGTCCTTACTCATCTATGGATAATAATAACCATTATAAACTGGTGAACAAAAATGGATACAGAGGCAGAGCAGCATCAAACAGACTGTCTAATTACAGCAACAAGGACAGGGACGTTGGGGGGGGGGTAACAGATCAGCCAAGGGACTTTGGTGCATGCATTTAAGCGTAACTAATGGACACAAAACACTGGGGGGTAGGGGAGGCTGGGGAAGGGGCAGGAGGAAAAAGAGATATATGTACTAATCTTTGTAAAACTTTATGTAATAATAATAAAAAAAAATATATGCACCCCTATGTTCAGTGCAGCATTACTAGTAAGCCTGGATATGGAAGCAACCTAGACATCCATCAATAGATGAATGGATAAAGAAAATGTGGTATATATAGTGTACATATACAGTGGAATATTATTCAGCAATAAAAAAGAATGAAATCTTGGTATTTGTGACAACATAGATGGACCTAGAGGGAATTTAAAATAAGAGAAGTGCACAAACAAACAGAAACAGACCCACAGAAACAGAGAACAAGCTGATAGTTGCCAAAGGGAAGGAGGGTGAGAAGATGGGAATAAAAAATAATAAAATAAAATAATAAAAAACCCAAAAAGTCATGATACTAAATGCAATGCATGAATCCAGACTGGATTACAGACTGGGAAAAAGTAGCTCAAAAGGACATTTTTGGGTTAACTGATGACATGTGATATGACTGTGGATCAGGAAAGAAAGCCAAAACTAGTGGCAGAAAGTCAACCTGCACAGTTCCGCTGAAACACCAACCATGGGCCCTTCTGTCTCCACTGAGACAGCAGTGCACAGACGCCTGGATTAGTGCAGGGACCAGCTCAGGCCTGCCCCCGGGCCTTGCAGAGCAAGAAAGGACCAACATCATCATCTCCTCGTCCCACAACTCGCGGGGTGCCCTTCATGCAGATCTCAGATCAGGGGTGTATGACTCAGCACCACGAGAATCACGGCCCCGCCAAGTTCGAGCATCAGCACTAATCAAAGAAAGAGGCGCTCACTCCTCCCTGAGCTGAAAGACGCTTTCAGCCATGGTCCAAGTCACCACGGAGCTTTTTAAAAATGCAGATGCCTGCGCAGATGATGTATTATAGAACCGTACCCCTGAAACCCATGTAATTTTATTAACCAATGATACCCCAATAAACTCAACTAAAATAAATTAATTTTAAAAAAGGAAAAAAAGAATACAGATGCTTAGAACAATTAAAGACCAGGGAATGTGAAACCTGGGAGGTGGCATCTGAGACCGGGAACCTGGCACACACACGCGCAGGAGCGCCAGAGGCCTGCAGCCTCAGCACAGCCCTCCAACTACCCTACACTGCACCTTCACACAACCCAGTAGGGGTTTCTGCTAAAATTAGAAAAATGACCTAAAAAAAAAATCACACTTTTAAGACTAGTTTTAAAAGTAGGTTAATGTTAACTGTGTACCCTCCCATTATTCCTGCTTTTCACTAACAATTGAAAACAATATTTAATAATTATTTGGACTCTATTTTAAGAAAAACATACTTCTCCTTTAACATTTTATTATCAAAAGTCAGGCCAGAGAGGGAGAACTGGGCTGAGAGCAGACAAGTCAGAGCTCTGACTATTAACTGTGATATGATGGCTGCTCTCAAACAAAACAATTGGTTTCTTGCTTCTACCCAATTCCATGCTTTATGCTGTAATTTTTAAGCGGGTAAGTGTCTCACTGTTAAGCTGGTTTGGACAGTCAGGCTAATGTCCCATGGTGATGCTTTATATTAATGCTAAGTTCAGAGAACAAAATAATGATATCAAAGTTACTGCATCACATTATGAGGATTCCCAAAAGGACACTAATGGGAGTCTTTAAAGCTCACACTTCACTGCCAGGCTTACGTTCTGAATCGCAGCGTGCTTCCGGATTGCATGGATAGAGGAAAACACGAGTCCTCCAGCATTTACACTGTACAGGCTTCAAACCTGATCAGTGGTAAGCTATATGGAAAGCATCAAATGATCTTATTGACTTGGTAACTGCCACACACAAATGCCTTCGGAGGGGTGTTTTAAAATGTACCTGTAACCACAAGGAATTACCTGTGTGCCCAAGACTTGAGATGACCCTCCAGCCCCACGAGATAAAAACCACTTTCCACTCATAGAACAAGAGGAGAGAGATTTGATAGTAAACAGCACTATCTGACAGGCACCGGAGCACAGAGCAGAAGAATAAACACTGAGAATAAGGTTCATGACGTGACCTCACACCCCACACTTCTCCGCACCACCTCTCCACCCTCAGTGAAGGTTTCTTTCGTTGTGAATTTGGCAGAGGCGTGCACAGGGCTGGCTCCATTAAATGGCCACAGCTGCCACTGAAGAGAGTTCTAAGGAGCCAAACACACCTGGTCTCCGAAGTGATTTACACACCGAGGTTTGCACATCTTACTGATTTTAAATGCAGTGCCTGTGGCCCATGAGCAGCAGGTAGGAGAGGTGAGTGGGGCAGGCCCCAGGCTGGTAAAGGGAAGGGGTAAGGCCAATCAGGAGGGAGTGAGGCAGCCAGGGAGCCCTGCAAGCAGGAACTGGAGGGCAGCTGAGACCACAGGTCCCAGCCCCGCCTGCTCTGAGGAAGGAGGACGGCCGGGTGGGAGTGCCTGGCGGTGTTTTTCTGGCACTCATTCCTCCACCTGTGGCCTAAAAGCACACAAAATGCTCACAAGGGGAAAAAGGAAGGAACTGTGACCCAAAGAGGCAACACTGTTCTGACAGAGAAAGGCAAGGAGCCAGGAAATGTCCCTGATCAACAGGACCCCGTGGCCGGGAGAGGAGCAGAGGGAGGAGATTCAGCTGTGCGTGAAGAGCACACCAGGGGACATGAAATCTGACAGCTGACACCAGCTTCCTCCTGAGACCCAATTCCTAGAACCTGAGCTACGCAGAGAGAAAGGGCGAAGCCAGGGGCCCCTCGCCCACAGCAACAGTGGACCCCTCGCTCATCCCTGAACCCCTGGTCTACTCAATGCTGCCCATTTGGGGCCTGGGGTGGACTGGAAACATGTCTATGAGACGACAGACAGACATGATGGGAGTAATTCTATGCATTTGCCCAGTGGTCAGGAGAAGGCTGACTCTCAAGATACAGACACAGTCGCCTAAATGCAACCTAAAATGGGACACTGCTCGAAGCTGCTGGCTGAAATGCAGCTCGATTTTAATGTTCCCATAAAAATCTCTTTCTTGTATGACACCTGTTCTGAGGATCATCGCAGAACCCATGTTTAACTTCTCTTATGTGTGAGCCTTAGTCTCATTTCAAAGTTCCTGGAGGGAGACATCACACAAAGCTGGGAGCAGGGGACAGGCAGCTCGGCTTCTTCAGCAGCAGAGTCGCCTTCCAGACCCGCGGGAAGGTTGGGTCTGTCCAGCTCCATCCCTCACTTGATGGATGGGGAGTGTTCAGTACCAAGCACAGCCAAGTGCTCTATAAAAGGACTTCACAAAGGGAATGCTGAGACTGTCGCTTGAAGCTGAGGCAGTGCAACAGCAAAGAAGCTATCAGCCCAATGCGCACGACCTCTGTGAGTGTCTGTGCAAGTGGCTAACACCATTCTTTGGTCATTCAGTGTCTGATAAACAGTATTCTGGTCCACATCTGTCTTGAAATCTTTCCTCAAACATCTTCCCAATGTCCTGCACTGGGACATGTGAGGATACAGGGAGGGAGGTGGCATGACCTATACAAGTTCAGAGAGAGGACCAGCGGCCACACCACCCTGACCATGGGGGCAGCTGCAGGGATCTGACCCTAGCCCTGAACTCGATCTAGCTCTCTTGCTCACTGTTCATTACTTATACGACCATAAGCAAGTTACTCTTTCTAAACCTCCTTTTCCTTGTGGCAAATGTGGGCAACATCACCCTCAGGGGACAGTGATGAAGACTAACCCCGAAAGTTTGCTCTCTATCAGCCCTGAATGCTCCCCTCAGGGGTCAAGGCCTGCAACCTGGCCCACTACAGGAACACAGTATATAGGATGTCAGGGAGAGGCTGAAACAGACACTGCTACAGGGCACAGGAACTGTGAAGGGAGAAGTGGCAGGACATGCTTATATTTACACCCACCCCACTCCACCCTGTTTCCAACAAACCTCGCATTCTCTTGGTTTGGCTTCAGATGCTACCAATTTTTAAACCAACTAGAACATTTTGATATTCCAAAGCCAGGCAATCTAAATGACTGGATTCACAAATGGTAACTTTTTAAAAAAAATTCTTTATTATTCAAAGTATTACATATGTCTCCCTTTCCCCCCATTGACCTTTCCCTGGCCACCCCCACCCCCCAACACATTTCCTCACCCCCCTAGTGTCTGTGTCCACTGGCTATACTTATATGCACGCATACAAGTCATTTGGTTGATCTCTTACTTGTCCCCCCTCCCCTCCCCTGCCATCCCTCTGAAGTATGACGGTCTGTTTGTTGCTTCTCTGTCTCTGGTTCTATTTTTGTTCATGAATTTATATTGTTCATTACATTCCGCAAATGAGTGAGATCATGGGATATTTATCTTTCTCTGACTGGCTTATTTTGCTTAGCACAATGCTCTCCATGTCCAACTATGCTGTTGCGAGTGATACGAGTTCTTTCTTTTTTACAGCAGCATAGTATTCCATTGTGTAGATGTACCCTATTTTTTTTAATCCACTCATCTGTTGATGGGCACTCAGGCTGTTTCCAAATCTTAGGTTTTGTAAATTGAGCTGCTATGAACATAGGGATGCATATGTCCTTTCTGATTGGTGTTTCTGGTTTTTTCAGATATATTCCTAGAAGTGGGATCACTGGGTCAAATGGGAGATCCATTTTTAACTTTTTGAGGAAACTCCATACTGTTCTCCATGGTGGCTGCACCAGTAGTGCATTACCACCAGCAGTACACGAGGGTTCCTTTTTCTCCACATCCTTCCCAGCACTTGTAGTTTGTTGATGATAGTTATTCTGATGGTACCTCATTGTTGTTTTGATTTGCATCTCTTGGATGATTAGTGACTTTGAGCATGTTTTCATAAGTCTTTTGGCCTTCTGTATGTCCACTTTCGGAAAGTGTCTAAGTCCTTTGTCCATTTTTTTACTGGACTGTTTATCTTCTTTTTGTTAAATGCATGAGTTCCCTATAAATTTTGGAGATTAGGCCCTTGTTGGATATAACACTGGCAAATATATTTTCCCATGCAGTGGGTTTTGTTGTTTCTTTTGCTGTGCAGAAGCTTTTTATTTTGATGTAGTTCCATTTGTTTATTTCCTCCTTAGTTTCCATTGCCCTAGGAGTTGTATTAATCGCTATGACATATATTTACTATTTGCAGCCTATGAATTCTTCTAAGATGGTTATGGTTTACCATCTTACGTTTAAGTCCTTTATCCATTCTGAGTTTATTTTTGTGTATGGTGTAAGTTGGTGGTCTAGTTCAATTTTTTGCATGTATCTGTCAATTTTCCCAACATCATTTATTGCAGAGACTGTCTTAACCCTATTGTATGGTTTTGCCTCTTTAGTCAAATATTAACTGGGCATAATGGCTTGGGTCGATTTTTGGGTTCTCTGTTCTGTTCCATTGGTCTATATGTCTGTTCTTGTGCCAGTACCAGGCAGTTTTGAGAACAGTGGCTTTGTAATATGGCTTGATATCTGGTAAAGTGATCCCTCTAACTTTGTTGTTCTTTCTCAAGATTGCTGCAGCTATTCAGGGTCTTTTTCTATTCCATATTAATTTTTGGAGAGTTCTAGGTCTGTGAAATATGCCATTGGTATTTTAGTGGGAATTGCATTCAATCTATAGGTTGCTTTGGGTAGTATGGACATTTTAATGATGTTGATTCTACCAATCCATGAACACGGTATATTCTTCCATTTGTTTATGTCTTCCTCTGTCTCTTTTTTCAGTGTCCTGTAGTTTTCCAAGTATAGATCTTTTACCTCCTCAGTTAAGTTTATTCCTAGGTATCTTAATTTTTTTGGTGCAATGGGAAAAGAGATTTTTGTTTGTTTCTCTTTCTGTGAGCACATTACTGATGTATAAAAAAGACATAGATTTCTTAATTTTGTATCCTACTACATTGCTGAATTCATTTATTAAGTCTAGTAGTTTTTTGATGGAGTCTTTAGGGTTTTCTATGTACAATATCATGTCATCTGCAAATGACAGTTTCACTTCTTTTCCAATTTGGATGCCTTTTATTTCCTCTTCTTGTCTGATCACTATGGCTACCAATTCCAGTACTATGTCGAACATAAATGGTGAGAGCAGGCATCCATGTCTTGTTCTTGTTCTTAGGGAAAATGGTTTTAGTTTTTGCCCACTGAGTATGATGCTGGACATAGGTTTGTCATATATGGCTTTTATTATGTTGAGGTATGATCCGTCTTTTCTCACTTTGCTGAGAGTTTATATCAGGAAAGGGTGTTGGATTTTGTCAAATGCTTTTTCTGCATCAGTGACATGATTATGTGATTTTTGTCTCTCAATTTATTTATATGATGTATCAATCACATTTATTCATTTGCTGATATTGTACCATCCTTGCATCTCTGAATAAATCCCACTTGGTGATAGTGTATGATCTTTCTAATGTAATGCTGGATCTGATTTGCGAAGATTTTGTTAAGGATTTTAGCATCTATGTTCATCAGAGATATTGTCCTGTAACTCTCTTTCTTTGTAGTGTTTTTATCTGGTTTTGGGATTAGGGTGATGCTAGCTTCATAGAAAGAGCTTGGAAATGTTCCTTCCTCTTGAGTTTTCTGGAATAGTCTGAGGAGGATAGGTTTTAGTTCTTCTTGCCCTAACTGTTTTGGCTCAGTGGATAGATTGTCGGCCTGCGGACTCAAGGGTCCCAGGTTCGATTCCAGTCAAGGACATGTACCTTGGTTGCGAATACATCCTCAGTGGGGTGTGTGCAGGAGGCAGCTGATCGATGTTTCTCTCTCATCAATGTTTCTAACTCTCTATGGCCTCTCCCTTCCTCTCTGTAAAAAGTCAATTAAATATATTTTAAAAATTCTTAAAAAAAAAACAACCCTCCCCTGTGAAGCCCTCTGGCCCTGGTTTTTTGTTTGCTGGAAGATTTTTGATTATTGCTTCAATTTCCTCCATAGTTATCACTCTATTCAGACTTTTTGATTCATCCTAATTGAGTTTGGGAAGGTCATATTTTTCTAGGAATATGTCTATTTCTTCCAGGTTGACCAGTTTGTTAGAATAGAGTTGCTCATAGTATTTTTGTTACAATCCTTTGTATTTCTGTGGAGTCTGTTGTTATTTCACCTCTTTCATTTCTGATTTTGTTTACTTGGGTTCTCTCTTTCTGCTTCTTAGTGAGCCTGGCTAGATAAGGTTGTTTATCCTTTCAATGAATCAGCTCTTGGTTTCATTTATCTTTTTTATTTTGGTCTCTATGTCATTTATTTCTGCTGTGATCTTATTTCCTTCCTTCCGCTCACTCTGAGCTTTTCTTGTTGCTTTCTTTCTGATTCTTTAAGTTATAGAGGTAGATAATTTATTACCAGTTTTTTGTTTGTTTGTTTTTGAAGTAGGCCTGTAATGCTATAAACTTCCCTCTTAGGACTGCTTTCACTGTGCCCCATAGATTTGAGATTGTTGTGTTTTCATTGCCATTTGTATCTAGAATGTTTTTTATTTATTCTTTGATCTCTTGGTAACCCTATCATTGTTTAATAACATGCTATTTAGCCTCCAAGTGTTTGAATTTTTGTGATTGTTTTATTGTAGTTGATTACCAATATTACGCCATTGTGATCTGAGAAGATGCTTTATATGATTTTGATATTCTTGAATTTGAAGAGTCTTTGCTTGTGTCCAAATACTTGGTCTATCTTTGAAAATGTCCCATGTGAACTTGAGAAGAATATATATTCTGTAGCTTTGGGGTAAAATGTTCTGAAGATGTTAAGTTCATCTGATCTAGGAAGTTGTTTAGTGTTGCTGTTTCTTTGCTGATTTTTTGTCCCGAGGATTTATCCAGTGATGTCAATGGGGTAAAGTCCCCTATTATGATTGTATTGCTGTTGATCTCTCCCTTGATATCTTCCAGAAGTTATTTTATGTATTTGGGTGCTCCTGCATTGAGTGCATGTATGTTTACCAAAGTTACATCCTCTTGTTGTATTGATCCCTTTAGTATTACGAAGCAGCCTTCCTTATCTCTTGTCCTGGTCTTCACTTTGAGGTCTATTTTGTCAAATATAAGTATTGCTACCCCAGCTTTATTTTTTCATTTCCATTTGCCTGAAAAATATTTTTCCATCCCTTCACTTTCAGTCTATGTGAGTCCCTTGTTCTGAGGTGGGTCTCTTGGAGACAGCATATATATATGGGTTATGTTTTCTTACCCATTCAGCCACTCGATGTCTTTTAATTGGAGCATTAAGTCCATTTACATTTCTGGTTATTATTGATAGGTACTTGTTTATAGCCATTTTTATTCTTTATTTATACCTATGTTCCTTCTTCTCTTTCTATTTCTTCTTTTTATAACAGTCCCTTTAGCATTTCTTGCATTGCTGGCTAGGTAGTGATAAACTAACAAGCCTTTTTTTTTGTCTGCAAAGCTCCTGATTTCCCCTTCAATTTTGAATGATAGCCTTGCTGGATAGAGTATTCTTGGATTCAGTCCCTTGCTTTGCAACACTTTGTATACTTCATTCCATTCCCTTCTGGCCTGATGTGTTTCTGTTGAGAAATCATTTGATAATCTAATGGGAGATCCTTTGTAGGTAACACTCTTGTCTCTCTCTTGCATTTAAAAAAAATATATATTTTATTGATTTTTTACAGAGAGGAAGGGAGAGAGATAGCGAGTTAGAAACATCGATGAGAGAGAAACATCAATCAGCTGTCTCCTGCACACCTCCCACTGGAGATGTGCCCGCAACCAAGGTACATGCCCTTGGCCGCAATCGAACCTGGGACCCTTGAGTCCGCAGGCCGACAATCTATCCACTGAGCCAAACCGGTTAGGGCTCTAATCAGTTAACTGCCATGTGTCCAAAATGGAAACCATCCCTACATGCCATGATGTTTTGAATTTAGTTGAAAAAATCAACTTGCAGTGAACATCATAAAAATAAATATATTACTCACAATTTGGGTGTTCTTGAATATTTTCAGCTGAAAATTCTCACAAAAAAGTTATTTTAACACTGGTCAGGGCTGCCATGCTAGGAAAACATTTTTCTTTTTTTTAAACAAACGCACATGGCATGTGGGGAAGGTCTGCCACTTGCATCTACAGATGCTTATGGCATACAATGGGTTAAGATTCCCTCTTTGTCATTAATGTTTGCCATTGTAATTATGATGTGGTGTGGGTCTTTTGGGGGTTCATCTTGTTTTGGAACTCTGTGCTTGTGTGACTTTTTTCTTCCCCAAATCAGGGAAGTTTTCTGTCATTATTTCTTCAAATAAGTTCTCTAATCCTTGCTCTTGTTCTTGTCCTTTTGGCATCCCTATCATATGTATGTTACTTCATTTTATGTTATCCCAGAGCTCCCTTAGGCTCTCCTCCTGCTCTCTAATTTTTTTCTCTAATTACTGTTCAGATTGTGTGTGTTCCTCTAGCCTATCTTCTAACTCACTAATTCGGTCTTCTAATTCTTCTAGTCTAATGTTGAAACCTTCCATATATTCTTATTGTAGCTATATCATTCTTGATTTCTTCTTGATTCTTAAATAAGTTGTTGATTTTCTCATTCATCTGGTTTATGAACTGTATGACCGTTACTCTGAATTCTTTACCTGACATATGCATTTAGTTCCCTTTTTTGGTAGATTATTCCATTTGTTTCCTTTGGGGGCTGTTTCTTTGTCTTCCAATTTCTGTTTTCACCAAAGTGTCCAGGCACAGAGTTGCATGGGGCTTGTGGCAGAAGTAGAGGGCTTGGCAGGAGGGTCGTGTAAGCCAAGAGTCATAGGAGAGCTCAGGCACTGGACGTGTGGGGCCTGGGGCCAAGGTGGCAGGGAGGAAAGCACACTCCAGAACTCACAGGAGCCTGTGTCCAGGGAGGCTGGAATCCCTGGAGGTTGCAGGGGCTCCCCGACTAAGAGAGCCTGAAAGTCCTCCAGGATCTAACTGTCCCTTACTCACACCCACACACCACACATGTCCACACACTCCCCTTTTGCTCCCTCACTCACACCCTCTCCCTCACTGCCATCCTGCCGGCCGCCATCTTGACTCCACATACTGGTACATTTACCAGACATCTTTAAAGACATGAGCACAATTCTTGAAAGGAGTTCCCAGCCATACTAGTCCTACTGGGGAGATTGATGGCTCGGTAGGAAGAGCATGGCCAGGAAGAAAGGCCTCACCCAAGGCCAATGGCATGGGCTCTATCCACTGAGCACTGACTCCCAGCTGGAGGAAGGAGCTTGGAGGCTGACGGGGGACAGGGAGGCAGAGTAAGAGCCACAATGTTCCTCAGAGACAGACCATCTGCTTTCTAAAAAGTGGGAAGAGAAATTCCCCTCCAGACTCCACAGGGGACCATAAAGTGTCACCCAAAAAGGGCAGCAATAGAAACAGCGTGGGGTCACCTTCTCTTTAAGATGCACTTCCTTTTCTGAACTGTCCCCTTCGTCAGACTGTTACTTTACTTTGTCAGGCTTACATGACTTCAAATGGGGAAAAAATGATGGTCTGAAATGCAGCATATACTTTACAAACTTAGAAATTCTGCTCCTGGCAACGAGTCCCCCAGGGACAGGCATGCCTGACGTGCCAGCATTGGATTTTACCACACGGGAGAGAGATGTCACATCTAGGTGGTCACCAGCCTCAAAGACCCGCAGCTTGCGCTCCCTTCCATCCCCTCTCACACTCCCTTCGACCTCCCCTTTTGTAAAAACAGTCTTCTCTGTGGGCTTCTGCAGAGCTTCGAGTGATGAACAGCCCTGAATGAAGGGTTTCCACCTGGCACAGAGCATGGCTCACACCCAGTCCCAGTCCCACCACCTCCCCACCACACTGCCACCACCTTAAGCTTCCTAATTACCCAGAGTTGTCAGACTTAGTAATTAAAAATACAGATCACACAGTTAAATTTGAATTTCATATAAAAACCAAGTAAATTTTAGTATATCCCAAATACTGCATGAAAAACACACCAAAAAATTATGTTATTTATTTGAAATTCAAATTTAACTGGTATCCTATATTTTATATGGCAATCCTATACTGTCTAATTCTTTATTCAGTTTTAGGTACTATCTATTAATATTTAGGTTATCAAAATATTATCTAAAGGTTGAGGATCTCACCCAATTTATCCTCAGTTCAATGACATAAGTCCTGTGTGAATATTTAGTAAATTATAATTAAGAAAACGGTTGCATGGTCATTAACTTAATACAAAGCTCCATTTCTCCCTCACTGCCTCCTGTGGGTAAACAAGAGTTTAATCTTGCTACCTTTTCCAGAAGGGACTGGAGGGACGGCAGTGAGTAACTGATTGGTCTAGGACCATTTTTCACCTAAAAACACCTTACTTTTAACACCATCCCTTCACCAGCAGCCCTCAGAGCATTCAGACAACAGGACAGGTCATTCTGGTTACCTGAGCACACGGCCTTAGTAGGCCAACCCCCTGCTCCTGAGACAGGAGGAAGGAAACCTAGGAATGGGGCCATGGGAACAGGACCCCACGCTTCCAACCCCGCCCTCTTTCTCCCCCTGGCCAGTGGCCAGCCTCCCCACTGGGCGTAGTGTGTCTGAGGCCCTCTTACCAGTGTGTGTGAGCATGTGCCTCTGGAGGGAGCTGGCCCACGGGAAGACGCGAGGGCAGTGGGGACAGTTGATCTTCTGCAGGCAGTTGGCATAAGAGTTCCGTTTTGTCCTCAGCAGCTTGTCTTCTGGGGGGCTGCCCTGCTCTTCATCGCTGGGCCCATTGTGGTCAGCGGGGGCACCGGCCAACTCGTCCTGAGCATCGTCCTCTGCTGTCTGCAGAAATGGACTGAACTTGTTGGTGTCTGTGGTAGCCAGCATCTTCTCAATGCTGGCAAATTCCCCGCTGGAGTCCAGGTCTACCCCACCACTGCTGGCTCGGGGTCGGCTCCTCAACCCCTTTTTCCGGCCCCTCTTCTTTGACAAGCCAGCTGGCCCCTGCCCACTGGGTGAAGCCGCCTCTGGACTGTTGGCAGCAGGGGGTGGGTCGCTGGATTCTTTGGGGCTGGTGGTCTCAGTGGGGGCAGTGGTGCCTCCTAAGCTGTCTGAAGCTGTGGTGTTACTGCTGGTGCCTGTGGGCCCTGGGTCAGCCACCTTGGCTTTGAGCAAGGTGGGGGCTGAGGACACAGATGAGATGATCTGGGCAATGGAAGCCAGTGGGGGCAGCTCTTCTGTCATAGGGGGCTTTGGCAAGAGCAGGGGCGGCTTGGGGCGTAGAGGCCTCAACAAGGCTGGGCTGCTTACCAGGGTGGAACTGCCCAAAAGAGGGGAGCTGTTGATGAGGGCTGACGAGTAAATGGGGACAGTGACCTGAACGGAGCCCTGCAGGGGCTGAGCATGGGCTTCCAGAGTAGTGGCTGTGGAGGCTGCTGCCGAAAGGGCCAAGGGTTTCTCCAGGATTCCACTGGACCCCAAGGTCACTGGCAGAGTAGGGCACGGTGGTGGACAGGGAGAGAGCTGCTCCCTGCTCCCTGCTCCCTGCTCAGGCATCTTGGCTTCACTGGAAGCAGCTGAATCCTTGTCTTCTCTCCTAAAGTTCTTGGGGATGGACAGGTCGATGGGCTCCATGGAGCAGTCATAGGGGGCCGAGGAAGAGGGGCTCGGGAACAAGGCTGCGCTTTCCTGCTTCACGTGAACCAGGGCCAGGCCCTTCTGGGAGAAGTCCAGAGGCTCGTTGAAGTCCACTGAGAAGTTGCTGGCCGGCTCCAACTTGACGGAGATGGGAGGGGGAGGCTGAGTGGGGCCTGCGTGAAGGTAGCCGTTCTGGGCCTCCAGAAAGGTGGCCAGGGGTTTGTGCTCACCAAAGGCTCCGCTGCCCTCCTCCACCCTCCCTGAGGCCTCAGCCGCAGGGGCCTCCTTGGGGCCCAGGCCATCTGCCGCCAGGACGTAGCTCTCGATGTCGTGCTCTGGCACATGGAGGTGCTGCTTAAGGATGTGGTGGACGCAGTTGCGCTTGGCTGAGAAGGTGGCACTGCACTCCTTGCACTCGAAGGGCTTGTGGCTCTTGGGGCAGCCGCCCAAGCCGCGGCCACAGTGTGTGCGCATGTGGATGCGCAGAGCACGGTAGTGCTTTAGGTCTTCACCGCACAGCCGGCACACCGTGTCTGGGGAGCAGAAGGCGTCCACCATCTCCGCCGCGCTGCTGGTCACATACTCGATGTTCTTTTCGATGTCCTTGCGGGTGGCCTTGAGATGCTTCTTGCGCAGGTGCCGCTCACAGTTGGCCTTGACGGTGAAGGGGTAGTGGCAGATTTTGCAGATGTAGGGCCGCTCGCCGCTGTGCGTGCGCAGGTGGCGGATGAGCGCAGCCTTGTCGGCCGCGATATAGTCGCAGATGTTGCACTGGTAGGGAGAGATGCCCAGGTGGGAGCGCACGTGAGCACGCAACACCCCGGAGAAGGCGAACACCTGGTTGCAGAAGCGACAGGGATAGAGCACCTTACGCATGGCTGGAGATTTCTTGCTGCTGGGACCCGTCATGATGGCCTTGAGGTCCCCCTCTGTTATCTCCTGTTTGATCTTGGCCTCCATGCTCAGGGGCAGCAGGGCCTCGATGATGCTGTCCTGCTCCAACTGCGTCTTCATCTCAGCCTGACCTGGCAGCTCCACCCGTGGCTGCTGCAGGAAGAGCTGCATGGCCGCGTGTGGCTGGGCCCCGGACTTGGACTGCAGCAGGTTTGTGCTGGAGGCCACCTCCACCGAGCCTTTGAGGAGCTTCAGGGCTGGCGGGGGCAGGCTGGGACTGATGCAGCCAGGGGAGGCCTGCTGGGCACTGAGGAGAGGGGGGGGTGTCGAGGTGGCCACCACTGTCCGTGGTGTGACCAGGGGCTTTGGCTTCAGAGGGGGCATGTGTTTGAAAATCGCCTGCAGAGGGGTGACAGGGGCCTTGGAGAGAGGCGGAAGACTGATTTGAGGGGGGGCTGAGGCTGCCATCTTCAGGATCTGCTGGATGTCAGCCAGCTCAATGGCGGACTCCCCGGAGATGGGCTTGACCACAATACTACTATCAGGCTGGATGATGAAGCCCTTTTGGAAAGGCTGCAGGGACAGGTGCTTCATGCTCTCCTTGGTAGCCGGGAGGACTGTGAGAGAACCGCCCAGGGAAGAAGCTTCGAAAGGAGGCAGCCTCAGCATGTTGGTGCAGCTGGGTTCCTGAGGTAGCTGACACTTGAGTGCCTGGAACTGTATTGCTTGGTTGTCATCCGGCGGGGGCTCCTCGGCTGGGACAGGCCTGACATCTTTGGTGTGCTGCAGGCCCAGCAAGGCCAGGAAGACCTTCTGGTCCATGGAGTCACCAGGTAGGGTCTTGGCTTGCAACCTTTCCCGACCCTGGTCCACAGCGACATGGGTCTGTTTGTGCAGGGCGAGCGAGGACAGCATGGGGAACGCCTTGTCGCAGATGTCACAGACAAAACGGTGTTGCTCGCTGATGCACCTTCGCAGGTTTGTTTCACACCAGGCCTGCAAAGCAAGGAATCAAGAGGAGGATTTAAAAGTCATCACTAAACTTGACATGCAGAAAGTACCTGTTGCCCAACTGCTGCAGTAGCCAGCTTTCTCCATAATGTATAGGATCTGACCTTTCCCTGCCGGAGTGAATAAGAAAATCCACAAGCATCTCAAGTATCATGTTTTTGTTTTTTTTTAAAGTGCTTTTGGATTTCTTAAAAAAATATATTTTATTGGTTTTTTACAGAAGGGAAGGGAGCGGGATAGAGAGTTAGAAACATCGATGAGAAACATCGATCAGCTGCCTCCTGCACACCTCCCACTGCGGATGTGCCCGCAACCAAGGTACATGCCCTTGCCCGGAATCGAACCTGGGACCTTTTAGTCCTCAGGCAGACCCTCTATCCACTGAGCCAAACCAGTTAGGGCAAGTATCATGTTTTCTTGATGAATGACCTCAACCCCAGGTATCTCAGCAGTGAAGCAAGTTAAAAGGTAATACCACAGTGGTAGCATTTTCTCTTTAAAAAATGGGTGCCTTGCAAAACTAACTGATGGTAGAGAACCCCTGTCATGTCAGGAGAGAGGGAGCACCATCCAGGGTTATATGAGTACACACATATGGGTGCCTACATATGGAACTGAGCTTGAGGCTTATACACTGGAAGAATTTCACTCTTGCTATCTTCTATCTCAATTTTTTTAATTTAGAAAAAAGTTTCAAAGTAGTTTTAGCAGGTGCTTTGTAAGTAGAGAACAAATATGGGTCAGGTTAATAACGACCCAAAACATCTACCTATCTAATATAATAAAAGAGAAACATGCAAATTGACCGTTACCACCAGCCAATCAGAGCGGCTGTATGCAAATTAACCCAGCCAAGATGGAGGCCAACAGCCATGGAGCTAGAGCAAACCAAAGGTTCTGTTGCAACTGCCTGCCTAGGTTGGCTGAGCCTCTGCTCACAGCCATGCCCACCAGCCAATCAGAGCGGCTGTATGCAAATTAACCCAGCCAAGATGGAGGCTGGCAGGGCGGCTCTGCACTGGGAGCCTCCACGGCCGGCCGGCATAGCTGTGCCAGGTGTGTCAGCTCAGTGGGAGGGGGGGTCTGGCCTGGGGCCTCCTCGGGGCGTCCAGGAGCGCCTGTCCTGGGTCCACTGCCTGGCTCCACCCCCTGGGGGCCTCCCTGGGGCATGCAGGAGCACGGGGCCTCTGCAGGGTGTGCAGGAGCAGCCATCCTGGGTCTGCTGCCTGGCTTTGTCCCCCAGGGGCTTCTGCGGGACATCCAGGAACGCCTGTCCTGGGTCCATTGCCTGGCTCTGCCCTGGGGGCCTCCACAGGGTGTCCAGGAACACCCGTCCAGGGTCCGCTACCTTCATCCGCCCCCCAGGGGCCTCCACAGGGTGTGCAGGAGCGTCTGCTGCACAGTGCGGAGAATCCGAAGCCAGTTCACTGCCCAGCTCCACCCCGGGTGTGTTTGCTCAGCAGCAGGGCCCCACCGAGGGATTCTGCACCAGCATCCGCCCCTGGCTTGCCACCCAACTCTGCGCCAGGTGTGTCCCCTCAGCGGTGTGGGCCCACCAGGTGTGTGCAATTGTGGGCCCTCTGGTGGGAAATGTCCAGGCCTGCACTCACCAGCCTTCCCACCCCCCAGTGCATGAACCCTGAAGGGGCTGTGGGCAGCCTGAAAATGGCTCTCAGCCCCTCACCCAGGCTGGCCAGGCATGCCAGCAGGTGGACACCACCCCCCC
>PVJC01038178.1:0-16868 GCA_004026665.1 Murina feae | reverse complement strand
ACTGGAGGGGACTGGAGGGGGCTGGAGGGGGCAGGAGGGTCCTGGGGGGCGCAGGATAAACTAATGAGCCACCCCAGCCCCGTATTCCCAGTTTCTGCAGTTCAGGCGTCCTTGGCTTGAGTGAGTCTAGCAGGCCTTTCCCTGTTTCCCTGCGGAGCTCTCTGCAGGGGATGCCCACGCAGGATGGTGAGGCGTGAGTGAGGTTGCTCCCTGGTGAGGGCGGGGAAGCGACCTGCTGGTGGGCCCAGGCACCCTGAGGCCAAGGGGGCAGCAGAGGGAGGGGCGTTCGAGGACCCCTGTGGCCCCCTTGGTGTGTCAGCATGGAGAGAGCTCTCCTGGTCTGTTCTGGGCAAAGCCCTGCAGGATGGTCACTCGCAGGGGTGGGCACATGCAGGGGTGGGCACATGCAGGGGTGGGCAGACCCAGAGGTGGGCACATGCAGGGGTGGGCACAGGCAGGGGTGGGCACATGCAGGGGTGGGCAGACCCAGGGGTGGGCACATGCAGGGGTGGCGGTCACTGAGTGATGCTCTATGACAGGCACACTGGACCTAGGGCCTCCTGCCCCCGCTCCCCGGCCCAGCCCCTGCATCTCTGCCTGCTGCCCTTGCTGCTGCTCCTCCCCTCTCCCCCTCCCACACCCTCCCCCTCCCTGCTGCCTCTGCCCACTTGTGCTCTGGTCAGAACAGCAGTCATTGAACAGCCTGTTCTGTGGGTCCCTTTTATTTTTATTTCTTCAATCAAGGATGAGAGAGAGTCATGGATCGGCTGCCTCCTGCACGCCCCACACTGGGATCGAGCCCACAACCCAGGTCTGTGCCCTGACCGAATCGAACCCTGGCCTGGTTCATAGGTGGATGCTCAACCACTGAGCCCCGCCTGTTGGGCTGGGGCCCTTTTAAAGGCCCCTCGTTCATATCCAGGGGTTGTTGTATGGAAAATAATACAGCAATTACTAAATAATAACGCAAGAACGAACTGTTTCCTGCACTCACACTGTGAACCCACGTCTGCCCACCCTCGTATGTGTTCAGATTTAGTGATAGGTGTATTTTACCAGTTGTAACAAAAAATGATGTGATTCGTGCTCAGCTAATTAAATTAAATATCAACAAATTACATTCTTGACAATATAATAAAGCAGTGGATTTAAATATCGACTGAAATGCGCTAGATTAAACTAAGTTTTCTGCTCGGATTTCTTTGATGTCGGAGCATTTACGTAATGGGGGTGTCTCTTTTACATGAACTCTGACCAGCTTGTGGAAGAGGATTTGACCAGCTCCTGATGTGGACATGGAACCAGCAGGGGTCCCAGAAGAACAGGCATGCTCTCGCTCAGCAGCGCGTCACGGCCTCCTCACCCTCCCGGCTTCCTCAGGATGGTTGGGGGGGGGGGCGGGCGGAGCATCCCAAGTTAGTCGTCTGGCTGTAACAGTTACCATTTGGACTTGAGAATGATTTTAAGTTTGTTGTAAGAAACAGTATAATTTTTACAAGACACGTTTATAGTGTTTTAAAAAGTTAACTACCCTCCTCACACGTGCGTTTTGGTAGCGAGTGGGAGGGTTGGATGGCGTGCCGTGTCTTAGCAGCGCCCCAGTTCAGGACTCTGCGGTGAGCCGGAGCCTCTGGTGTAGGTGACACTCCGCACCCTGCTGCTGCGGGCGTCACTCCATCTGGTGGGGGGCCGAGAGGACCCTCAAGACGTCGCAGCTTGAGAGTGTTGGGCCTTACAGAGCATCTCATTGGCAACCTCGCTTTCCAGCTGGGGAAACTGAGGCATGGAGAGGGTGCACTGGCTCCATCAGGGTCAGGCCCCAAGGACCACGTGCTCCTTCCCGTTCAGTCCCTGCTTTCCATGCGCTGCAGGTGGAAGCACTGATGTGGCCAATAGCCACGGCCAGTGTGACCGACCGGTGCCCCTCACTGTGCCTCAGGTTCGCGCTGGGACACGGCGACTCCTGCGTAGCGCCCGCCGTGCGGCTCCGTTCCGGGCTTGCCTCGCTGAGACCTTGCAGTTCGTGGAAGACATGTTCCCTTGGTTGGGGTTTGAGGACCCCAGTGCCCGTGCCCTGGGAGCCGGCCCCCGTCGGGACGGGGGTGCCCTCGGGAGCAGGGGGGGCTCGTTTCCCGAGTGGCTGGCCCTGCTCACCGCCCGGGCTCCTTGGTGCGCATGACGGGCAGGAAGGAATCAGACGTGGCTCTTGCGTTCAAGCTGAATGTGGAGACACCAGGAACAAATCATCTTACTCCCTTTCTTCCCTTTTCAAAGAAGTCTCTCGGCCGTTCTGGAAAGTACGTTCTGGTTAATGTCCTTCAGCGCACTCGCTCACGGTGTCTTGCTGTTTCTCAGAGAAAACTAAGGCAAGGGGAGCTGCTTCACTTCTTTGAGGGAAAAGGTAGGTTATGAATGAATAAAAGATGGAAAGAAGCCAGTTTCTCAGTGGTTAGCGTGTGGTTCCCAGTCAAAGACATGTTGGCCTGGGTTGCAGGCCTGACTCCAGCCCGGGTTGAGGCATGTGCAGGAGGCAACGGATTGATGTGTTTCTCTCACATCGATGCTCGCTCTCTCTCTCTCTCTCTCTCTCTCTCTCCCCCTCTTCCTCCCCCCCCCCATCCCACTCTCTCTAAAAATCAATGGGGAAAAAATATCCTCTGGTGAAGATTAACAACAACAAAAAATTTAAAACAATCACCACAGATGGAAAGTAGGGAAGGCTGCCGGTTTAAAAGGCTGGAAGAACGTGGACTGCCAGCGACCTCACACATCAGCCTTCAGGTACTGACACGGGATCTGAGGTGAATAATCCTCTCCAGTAAAAGCGCTTTCAGCCAAAGAAAACTTCGAAATTGTTCTTTTAAAAAAGCAACACGGCACTGCTACCTGTGCTGTAACACACGGGCATGTACACATAATCCTGCAAACATGTTATAAGGGATACAGATGTGAATATTGAATTCTACCCCATACCTCTTGCTTTTTTTTATCATTTGTTTTTTATTTTTAGGAGGGTTAACATATTTTTTAAAGGGTCAAGTCAGGGTACAGCCACTATGGAAAACAGTATGGAGGTTCCTAAAAAAAGTTACCCTATGACTCGGCAAACTAGGTATCTATCCCCCAAATTTGAAAACATTTATTCGCAAAGGTTTGTGCACCCCTGTGTTCATGGTGACCCAGACGGGGAAACACCAAGCGCCCCCTGTATGGGATTGGGTGAAAGTTGTAGCATGCACAGTGGGAGCCACCCGGCCCAGAGAAGGTGAGATGCTGCCGTGTGGTCGTCGGGGGGAGCTCCCAACAATGTCCACTAAGCAGACTGAGTCAGAAAGAGCCAGGAAGCCTCCGGTTCCACTCAGATGTGCCATCTTGCATTGAAAGCCGCAAGTGAACCAACAGACACTGGGGGGCATGGACAGCGGGGGTGGGGGGGGGCAAGGCTGGTTGGTCCGGCCTGTGTGGAGCTCCCGGTAGACGGTGGATTGTGCTTGTGTTTCCCACCCCACCCCTGAGGCTGCTGTGTCTGCTTTGGGCTTTGGGCTTCGCCCTGCAGAGAAGAGTTCTGTGCTGACCCTGAGCTTGTTCCCGGGCGTTTTCTGGGCGGCGCTGTTTGCTGTTTCGCTGTTTGCTGTTTGTTTGTGTTTGATCCTGTTTGGAAACGCCAGTCTCTGAAAGGTCACCGCTCCCTTGGTGTGCGACTGTTTCTGTAGCTGAACGTGCTAGACCCTGTCAGCTTGAAAGCTCGGATCCCGAGGTTCAGTGACCCTCGCCTGAGTTTCTCTCTCCTCGCAGTTGGCGCCCTGGAGTGGCCTCCGGTTTTTGTAACTTTCCATCTCCTTGCCCTCTGGTTCTGTTTTCTGGGAGGTGCCCCCTGATGTACCTGCTAGTGGCTTGTTGAGTTTTAGAATTCTGTCCACTCGCTTTCCGCTCTGTCTTGGGAGCGGTCTTGTCTGTATTGTGGCTGTGGCTTTTCTGTGACGAGTGTGGTACCTCCTTTTAACTGGGCTCTTTCACACCCACAGCGCCTGACGGAGGTTTCCACCCGCAGGCCCGTGGGTCCCGACTGCTGTTCTTCTGTCGGGCCCTCCCCTGGCTCTTCCTCCGGTGCCCGGCCGTCCCGTCTGCCTCCTCGCACCGGACAGCAGATGCAGAGGGGATGCCGAGCTTGCTGTGTGCTGTGGGACGTGTCCACAAGGCCCTCTCCCCCCCCTCCCACCCCCCTCATTGGGCTGTTCCTTTGAGAGCCCGTCACAGCTTTAGGTTTTTTCTCGGCTGGTCAGGGCTCCCACGGTGACCCCTCTGCAGCCACCCCTGGGGAGTGTGAGCCCGACCCTATGCGTGGGGACCCAGGGGAGCGGGACCCAGCTCTCGGGGTCACTGGGCTACAGTGTATTTAGCTCCTCGTCCTGCACACGGGGGCCCCAGAATGTGTGCCTGGTGACTGCAGTGCAGTGCGATGCCTCCCTGCCCAGGGAGAGGGGACAGCCTCCATCAGGGGATGGGCAGCTGGACGGTGTGGGAAAGGGAGGAAGGGACTCGGACCCTGAGTCCTCCTCTCAGGGGCTCTGAACTGATCCTCCTGGGTTTTGCCCCGGGTTCACCCCCTTTGAAGGGACCTTGGCTGCTGCCAGCGCTGGAACTGCTCGGGCCTGTGGGCGCTGCCTCCCTCCCTCCCTCCCTCCCTCCCTCCCTCCCTCTGGGTGCTTGGCTCAGCTTTGGTCTGCTCACCAGTGGCCACTCGGGCGCTGCTGTCGGGTTCTAATGTCGTGGTCATTTCTTCCTCAATAAAAATTGGGAGGGGAGGGGAGGGTGAAGGGGGGTAAATGGTGGTGGAGGGAGACTTGACTTGGGTGGAGAACACAGGGCATGATGTGCTACAGAATCGCACACTCGAACCTGTCATCTCCTTAGCCAGTGTCACCCCAGTACATTCAATAACAATGGAAATAGTTTAAAACACACACTAAAGGAGGTTCGTTTAGTAAGAAAAAAATGCAAAAATATCTGTTTCTAAGACTCTTCAAATATTCCAGACAACATCCACTTAAATAAAGATAAAATCCCAACTGAAAATAAAATAAAGTAAAAACCCTCTCTTTTTAGTGCTGTTTTAGAAGGTGGACCTCAACAACGGTCCCTGGTTCAGAGCCTTCTCTCGATTTTCTGACCGGACCGCCCTCTGCAGGCAGCGGGTCAGCCAGTGTGTGCGTTCCCTTTCCCGGATGGGGGAGGGGAGGGAGGGGGTTCCCACAGGACTCTGTGGGAGTCTGGGGGGTGGAGCCCGAGGGGGATGGCACCTGGCATCCATCGCCTTCCTCTGTGGCTTACTTTCCGGCGTCGGTGCTCATGGCTGTGAAGGGAACTTCTCTGTCAGGTTTTCCTGTCACCCTCACTGTGGTTCATGTCATTATCACAATAATCCACGTCGCAGTGTGGTGGATGCTTGACAAACACAGTGTGCGCTACAACTGTGCGCTACAACTCACCCAAATTACTTAATTCTCAAAACGAAAGCGGCGTACGCCTTGTAGGACAGCCTTTCCCACTCCGCACTCCGCAGTTGTTGGGGCGGCATCTAGACTTTCGGAGCCCATAGCACTGTCATGTCAAACACACACGACCTCCCTGGGAAGAGGGCGGGTGAGCGAGCGCAGTAAAGCAGGAGCTCTGTGGCCAGTCACGGCACCCACTGCCTGGCAGGAAGACCCCGTGTGCCTCCGAAGCAGGACGACTGTCTTTGAATAAAGGAATCTTCTGATTGGAATGAAGGTAACATGAGGAGCGAAACACAAGCCCATCTTGTTCCTTTCCTCCATGCGCTGTGGGCCACTGGCGATTCCTCTGTTGACTCGTGGTCCACAGACCAGTTCTGGATAACACGCCCTCGCGTGGTCGTGGTTGACCGTCTCCCCACATACGTGGACGCACCGTGATTAAGATGATTCCCAGAGACTCAGGCTGTGGGACTGAGCTGAGGCGGACGCTTGTGTGTAACATGGAGATCACCCCCAGACACCACTTCCTAGAACTGACGCTGTGCGCTCGGCTTTCCCAGGCCTCACTAGGAAGTAGGGACCCGATGCTCTTCGACTGGAAGAGAAATCGCGTGTGCTGAGTGGGGAAGGCGTCCGGAATCTGCTGGAATGATCAGAGGGGGAGTGTGGTGCTCGAGATACTCTGGAAGGCCATCGCCCACCAGCCCCCTCGCCCACCAGCCCCCTCGCCCCCCTCCCTTACCAAGGACCAGGCTGTCCATTTCCTGTAGCAACATGTGGATCCGCTATGCTGGGAAAGGCAGGTCTCCAGGGCCAAGGTCCATAGACAACCAGCGAGCAGGACAGGTTTACCGGAGTTTAAGCACTTCGTGAGCAGAGGAGCCTGGAGCCCGGGCTGTTAGCAGTGACCGTGTGGGGCTGCCCTGGGGTGGGAGAAAATGTGGACTCCTTCGCAGCAAACAAAAATGAAGACTTGGACCTGAATCAGGGCTGGCCCCTCGCGGGGGGCGGGGAGGGGGGTGGTTTTGTGATCATAAGCCGTCTTCCTACAATGAAGTAAGCTAGAGAAGAGCAGACATTAGTCTAAAAATCCTAAGTTCATCTGTGAGTTTTTTCAATTTGCTACAAATCTTCAACAGTTTCCCCGTATATTTATGGCTGCAAATCTGCGGGCTGCACAGCGGAGACCCGCGCGGCTCAGGGCGAGCTGCGTGTGCTGTTTTCCGGCCGGGCCCGTTTGGCATGAGCGTGAGGGTAGATTAGAGGAAGGCTTCTCCCCCGAGGCGGCTGGGCGGACACTCAGTTGAAGGCCACCAGCCGCGCTCCCCTGCTGCATCCAAGCTGGCTTGCTGGATGCACATCAAGTACGACAAGTGTGTTTCATCACTCTCTCTCCCTCGAATCAAACGTGCTTCGAGGCTAAAATACTTGAGGTCTTTTCTGTCCTCTTCTGGGGAGGCCCGTGGAGGTGACCAAGGGCAAGACCATCTGACAGTGTTACCAGGAAGATGCAGGCTGCATCGCCTCTCCTCGCCTCTGTTCGCCAGGTGTGGCCTCTCACTGCCTGTGCAGGGTGATCCCCTCCCCAGCACCTGCCCCCCCCAGGAGGAGCTCACCGTGTAGGCCGCGTGTTCTGTCGGCTTCAGCAGCGCCCAGGGGTCTGTCCCTTGAGCCACGGCCTTTACGCCAAGTGGAGTCGGGGACGAGGGGAACCGTGTGGGCAGGACTGCAGACGGGAGTAGGATAATGGCAGCGAGTGGCACGTGGGATTCTGCAGTGCTCACTACCTGGTCTCCCGGGGACGCACACCCAGGGTGCTTTCAGTTGTGGCATATACCTCGGCCCCCGATCCTTCAGCTCATTTTTTAAATTTAATCATGGTTTTTAAAATTAAAAAACAGATCTTAAGTCTGGACAGTTCCTCATGGAGCCCTAGGAGCTGCTTCACCAAATACTTGCCTGAGCCCCTGTGATGTGGGGGTGCAGCGCCTCACTGAGGTCGTTGAAGTCAAGAGTTGATGGGGCTTTAGTATATGTGCTGCTGAAGTGAGCATGAGGTGATGGGGCTTTATTGCGGGGCAGCAGGGCCGGCTTAGAGTGTGTGTCCCGAGAGACACGCGGGCGAGAGGTGGGCACAGACAGGGCGTGAGCGGAGGGGGAGGATCACCGGAGCTGGAAGGTCTCGCCATGGGTGACTGGCTGGATGTAAAGGGCCAGAGATTGCTACTGCACCCGGGTTTGTGAGGGACCCGCGGGCTGGCTGGGTGCAGGTCTGACGGGGAGTTTAACACACTGGGTGGCTCCTTAGGAAGAAGTGGAAGCTGGACAGGGGACTGGAAATCCATGTCGTTGAAGCCGTGTTCACAGAGGGAATGGCCCGGGGAAAGCAGGTCACGTGAAAATAGGGCTGTTGGGCGCAGTTGCACCTCCTGGACCTCCGCTTCCACCACCCCATCGAGATGGTCAGGATCGCCACAGCCTCTCTTTGCAAATACAGCGGCTACCTGTGCTCCGATCTCAGTAACCAGGCCTTTATCTCGTTGAAACCTCCTCCCACTTGCAGCACTTAGCTTTTATTTCTCATCAATACAGACTATAGTGGGGTGCCAGGGCTGCCTCGCACACACCGCCCACTTCCCCACTCGGTTCCCTGGTCCCGATCCCCATGCTCCATCAACCCTCCCTCCCTCCCTCCCTGCACAGCAGTGTCTAGATCCCAAGTCTTAACTTGAAAAACAAATATGTGTGTGTGTATGTGTGTGTGTGTGTGTGTGTATTCAGAGAGGGAGGGAGAGAGAGAGAAGCATTGAGGAGAGAGAAACATAAGCATGACTGGCTGCCTCCTGCACACCCCATGCTGGAGATTGAGCTCATAACCTGGGCACGCGCCCTGTCCTGGAATCGAACCAGCCACCTCCTGGTGCATAGATCGATGCCCAACCACTGAGCCATGCCATCGGGCAGGAAACCCTCTTTAGTGAAGAAGCTAGTCAAGTAGTAATAAAGTTCGTGATGTTCGCTCACCACTCCCACACTGCTCCGTGCTGAGCCTTTTCTCTAGACCAGGAAGCATCCTGGGGCAGCGGGCTCAGAATATGAAGCACGCTGACATTTTTATGCCCTGCCTTCTGCTTATAGTGAGCATAGCAGAGGTTTAATAAGAAATGTGCTAACATCTCGCTCACTCTCCCCTCCGTTAGTCTCCCTTTGCTCGATGGGAAAGAACAGTGCAATGCTGAGAGGGAACAGGTGGAGCCTGGTCCGTGTGCTCATGAATGCAGATGGGTCACGCCTGGGGAGCTCACTGCTGGTTCTATTGGGTGATTCTGTCATTATAAAAGTTGATATTTAAACATTAGATATTTTACCTGGGCAGGATGACAGGAGAATTACATCTTAACAACAAAGGCAGTGATTTTCTGCTTAGCTTCCTTTCTGAGGTCCTTAGTTAAAAAGAAAACCCACAAAAACCCCAAACTCACCCCCTGGACCTAGTTCCAATATGAACAGCCCTGACATTCTGGGCCGTGAGTAATAGGTGAGGGTCTTGGGTTCGAGTCTCTTTAACTGTAATTGCCAGACACATGCGCTAACTTTTAAGACCAGGACGTGAGTGACTGTGTCGGGGGATCACGGGCAGGCTCAGGCCACGGGGGCCCTGCTGGCTCGGCTCCACGCTCTCTCCCTTCAGCCTCAGAGGCTGCCCCCTCTGTGGACCCTGTCTCTCTGCTGCTGAGCATGAAATCCCCGTCCCCGCCACCAGGGGTGCTCTTTGGAGGAATACATACATCACACACATGTGCATACACACACACATCATCATGCATGCACTCACAGCAGACATATATGCACATGGATCGTGTGTCTTCATCATCTGTAAGCAGAACACACACAGCCGCTGTTTGACCTTGAGACACTGGGGGTCAGAGACCAGGTGGTGCCCGGCGTCTCCCTGGCCAGATGTCCTCGCGGGCAGGTGCTGGATGCGCTCCCAGGGAGCCCACTGGTGGTGCCGTGCCCTTTGGCGCACCGACTGCTCGGGAGGGAGCAGGACAGCGTGTCTGCATGGCTCCTGGGGTGGAAACTGGTCTGTGGTTCCCGAGCTGTCCTCTAGGTCTCCACTCCGGGGTTCCCTCTCCTCCTAGTAGCAGGTCATTGAGTGGCTCCTTAGAACGGTTGGCTGCTGCGGGCCCCTCTCCACGTGCCCTCACGAGCTGCCGCTTCCTCCGCAGTGTTTCCGAGCGCTGTGCTGCAAGGGACCCCCGCCCGCGCGCCCTGAGTATGACCTCGTCTGCATAGGCCTCACGGGCTCCGGCAAGACCAGCCTGCTGTCCCGGCTCTGCAGCGAGAGCGCCGAGCACGTCGTGTCCACCACTGGTGAGTGCCGCCCCTCTCCCCTCGATGTGGCCTGTGGGGGGCTGAGGGTTTCGATTTACCTGTTATTTTCAGCTGCTCCCTCTGGTGCTCGGAGCAGATGTGAGGGCTTTAGGGCCCTTCCACTGGGCCCCTCTGTCCCGCTCAGTGGTCATTCCACGAGGAAGTCTCGCCCGGGGAAGCGTCTGCAAGGTGACCCTGAACCTGGCCTGGCCCAGGTGTCAAGGACTGACCTGGTGCTGTCACCCTCCCCAGATGCCCCCTCTCACGCTCTGACCCGAAGCGGGAAAGGAGAGTGCGAGGGTGGGAGGGGAGCACGGAGCTGTCGGGAGGAGCGACGGGCGAGCCGTTGCCAGGGAAGGCGAGAGGTTGTCTGTTCATTCTCTGCACTTATCACGTGCCTGTTGTGTGGCTGCGCCTGATGCAGGCGCTGAGGATGCGCCAGTGAACAGCACGGGCAGTGTCACTGCCCTTTGCAGCATCCACACTGACGCCTGCGTTGGACCGAGTGTAACCGGGCGGGCTGGACAGCTGTGCACGTCACTACCAACTGGAGGCTAAGGGCCAGACGTGAACGTACAGACAGGGCCTGAGGGATGAGAGGCCATTGCAGGTGGGCACGGTGTGGCCGTGAGTGACAAGGGTAGACGTGTCGGGGGAGTGTCAGCATGGGAACAAGACTGAGGCAGGATGGGTGGTGAGCCAGCGGCAGGGACGAGGCAGGGACTGTCCTCACACTCCAGCCCCTTGGCCAGCATCGCACCTACCTTCCTCTTTCGAGAAGGTGGACAGAAGCAGAGAAGGGGGTGCTAAGGGCATTGTTCCTATGGGGAGAGGTCCCCCATCAGTGTGCAGTGGATGGGGGTGTGCGGGGGACGGGAGGGGGAAAGGTGGTCGGGGAGAAGGGGGCACTGACATGCGTGAGGAAGCGGTGAGAGTGAGGAAGCTGATTCTGCGAACTGGATTTCCCTCCACCTGCAGTCACTGAACACACACAACAGAAACACACAACGGATAACGCATTTTCAAGAAAGTGAGTGTCAACCAGCAAGGTTATTTCCCTTCTTGAAAACGGTTTCCAGGGGGAAGGGGGTGGAAAGGAGATACATGGTGGTGGGAGGCAACGAGACTTTGGGTGGTGAGCACACCATACCCTATACTGACGACGTCGTATAGAATTGAACACATGAAACCTCTGCAATTTCATTAACCAATAGAGACCCAATAAATTCAATAAGAAAAAAATATATCTTTTTTAAATATTTTATTGGGTTTTTTTTTTTTTACAGAGAGGAAGGGAGAGGGATAGAGAGTTAGAAACACTGATGAGAGAAAAACATCGATCAGCTGCCTCCTGCACACCCCCTACTAGGGATGTGCCTGCAACCAAGATATATGCCCTTGACCGGAATCGAACCTGGGACCTTTCAGTCCACAGGCCGCCGCTCTAACCACTGAGCAAAACTGCCTAGGGCAAGAAAATATTTTTAAAAAAATGGTGAGTTGCCCTGTCCTGTTTGGCTCAGTGGATAGAGTGTTGGCCTGTGGACTGAAGGGTCCCAGATTTGATTCCGGTCAAGGGCACGTACCTCGGTTGCAGGCTCCTCCCCGGCCCTGGCCCTGGTCAGGACGTGTGCAGGAGGCAACCATTTGATGTGTTTCTCTCACATCAATGTTTCTCTCTGTCTTTCCCTCTCTCTTCCACGTTCTCTAAAAAAACAAAAAATAAAAAAAAAATAAAAATGGTGAGTCATCCCTGAGAGATGAGAAACAAACTAGACAGGCCCACATTTGCCCCATTCATTGCCCTGCAGAGTTCCGGCTGTGGTGTAGGTCTAGCAGAAGCTGAGGTGGGCTCGGGGGGCTCCCTGCACGGCCAGGGGAGCTGGGAGGGGAGGCCAAGGACACAGCACAGGAGAGGAGTGGTCGGCAGAGGCTTCCCTGGAGTATCCAGGGGTCTTCCGCCCTGGCCATTGTGGCTCAGTGGGTTGGAGCATTGTTTAGTTTTCTTTTTAAATATATTTTATTGATGTTTTACAGAGAGGAAGGGAGAGGGATAGAGAGTTAGAAACATTGATGAGAGAGAAACATCGATCAGCTGCCTCCTGTGCAGCCCCTACTGGGGATGTGCCCACAACCAAGGTACAGGCCCTTGATGGAATCGAACCTGGGACCCTTCAGTCCGCAGGCCAATGCTCTGTCTACTGAGCCACACCGGTCAGGGCTGGAGCATCGTTTCTTACATGGAAAGGTGGCTGGTTCAGTTCCTGGTTAGGGCACAGGCCCAGGTTTTGAGTGTGATCCCCTGTTGGGTCACATGCAGGAAGCAGCCAGTGTTTCACTCTCACACTGATGTTTTTTTCTCCCTTCCTCTCTCTAAAATCAATTTAAAAGAAAAGGTATTCAGTGCATGGAGGGTAAGAGCCATCTGACAGGCCGGAGGGAACAGGGCCCGTCTCACACAGGGCTAGGCTCTGCCTGTCTCCACAGCTGGACTGGAAACGTCGGGATTTGCTAAGGACGGGGTAGGGGATGCAGGACGGTCTTGCCTTGGGGGTCAGCCATGATCTGAGCACTGCTCTGGACCCACCTCTTAGTCATACTAAGATGGAAGTCTGAAAGTTTCCTGGTAACTGTGATGTATCCCATAGCAGAGCTGGGTCAGAGTCACAGAAAAGAATACTTTGCAACACTTAACAAGGTAAAATGCACAATGTCTGAAATTCAATCAGAAGTTACCAGGATAGCCTGGCTGGGTGTGCCTCAGCAGTTGAGCGAAGACCCAGGAAATAAGAGGCCACCAGTTCAGCTCCACTTCAGGGCACATGCCTGGCTTGCAGGCTCGATCCCCAGTGGGGAGTGCACAGGAGGCAGCCGATCCGTGACTCTCTCTCATCATTGCTGTTCCTGTCTCTCTCTCAACCATTCCTCTCTGAAATTAAACACACACACACACACACACACAGTGGCCGGATGGACCAGAAAAGGAATGGAGACACTCACTAACAATGTTGGAATGAGGAGAGGTTACATTAAGTTGGATTCCATAAATATTAAAAGGGACATAGACTATAATGTACAACTTTATGCCAATGCAGTTGACGACGTAAATGTATGTGTGTTAGGGGTTCAAGTGGGGGTTGGCTTGTAGGACCAAGTAAAATACCATATTTTCCGGCATATAAGATGACTTTTTAACCCAGGAAAATCTCAAAAATCTTTTCAAGTAACAAGATGGCTAGTGAGAGAAGTGACCCAACTACCTCCTCTACTTTCTCCCTCTACCATTTCTACCATTTCAGCAGTCTTGTCTTGACTTTTGAGAAGATTTTCCTGGGTTAAAAAGTCATCTTATATGCCAGAAAATACAGTACTCATGTGTTCCACACAAAGAATGAAAGGGAGCCCTAGTCAGTGTGGCTCAGTGGATAGAATGTCAGCCTGTGGACTGTGGGGTCCTGGGTTCGATTCCAGTCAAGGGCACATGCCCGGGTTGTGGCTTGATCCCCAGTGGGGGGCGTGCAGGAGGCAGTCGATTGATGATTCTCTCTCATCACTGATGTTTCTCCCTCTCCCTCTCCCTTCCTCTCTGAAATCAATGAAAAAATATATATATAAAGTGGAGCAGCCTCTCCCCCAGACCCATTCCTGGAGGACACACCGTTCATTCTGTGGGAGACCGAGGGCAGGGATGGTGTGAGAGGGTGAGAGGGAACAGAGGGGAGAAGGGAGGTGCACGTGGGCTGGCTCTGTGTATGCCGTGGCTGCAGCAGGCGGGCCGGAGGTTGGAGAAACATCCATGATGGCCAAGAGGGTGGAAGTGGAGAGGAGGTGGCAGCTGAGCAGGACCTAGCGGCTGATTTCAGCCGTCAGTGGCCCCCCCAGAGCCCGGCAGCTCTAGAGTTCCAGTGGGCATCGCGGGCGGTCTCCAGCGTAGTCCCAGGTTCTTGCCGTGTTCGTGGCGGGCGTGTGGAACTGAAGAATGAAGGAGGTGTGTGACCAAGCCCAGCGGCGAGAGAGGCAGCCCTGAGGGGGCGCAGGATGTCGGAAAGCCACTCGGGGAGCGTTCAGTGCGGACGATGGAGGAGAGCTGCAGGGGCCTCAGGCGGATAATTGGGAAGGAGAAGGTCAGGAACTTAGCATCACACAAGCTCAGAATCACTGGACTAAACTTCACACATGCTGCTGAGGAATACGTGCCTCACAGGAGTGTACGGGTGCCCCCCGGGAATTCAGTCACGTGTACACCGTGTCTGGGATCTAACTGATCAATTATGCCAAGTCACAGAAAGATAACTCACACAAAGAATTAGTGGCAGACAAATGGGAAGGTTTAACTTGACCCAAAGCTCAACTTTACTAGAGGATAAACAAGAACATGTTAGTTTTATACCTAAATTTACCAAATTTGTTTCTTCATGACCCCGTGCAGGTGGTCAGGGCCGTGGTGGTGGCATCAGTCATGGTGCCCCTGTCCCTTGGGAAGCAGTTACCACTCATGTAAGTCAAAGGTCACTGAAGCATTCACATTTTTTGACGTAGCAGCAGGGCCACTCTGAGAACTTACTTTAAGCGGGTAATTTCAAAAAGTCATGTATATGCACGACGTGATTCTTTGCAACATTTTCTGTAACAGAAACTCGGAAGTAATTTAAATGTCCCCCCGCATGGGAGTTTGTTAATTAAAATGTGGTGCCTCGATTGAATATGTTTCCCAGTCTATAACCTTTCCAGTCGTCAAGAGAGGAGAATTAAATTCACATTGATTGCTCGAATGAAATCATGCAAAACTAGTTTTGAATAGAAAACAATGAAAGAACATAAGAACAACAGCATTGCCACGTCAGCACGCTGGCTCCTGTGCTGTTAGCTCCTCAAGATGATCCCTCTGTGATGTGTGGATGGTGCCACGCCAGCCGGAAGGAAATACTTGTCGGGAGCGTTTGCACCAGTTGGAAAGAGAACTGGCTTCTTAAAACGAAAGCACAGCCCATCCCCCCTCCAGCCAGGCGAGAACGCCCGCGTTTTCTTCAGAGGAAAGGGAGCCTAAACTTTATTGGCTGGTTAACTTCAGCAATCATTTGCCTTTGACATCATTTAAAAAAAGTACTTAAATTGTGAACACTCCGGAGAGCAGGCCCTGGAGGAGGAGGAGGGAAAGGTGGGCAGCTCGCACACTGGTCTGGAAGCGAAAGGGAGGCCTGGCCAGCGCCTTCCCTGGCTGCAGCTCCCGCCTCTGTTGACACAAGGCCTTGTGGACCTGTGGTTACAAAAACAGCTGTTTTTCAAAAACCCAGAGGCACCGATTCTGCAGGCCCCGGATCACAGATGGCGGTGACAGGAGCACCTGAAGGGCAGTCGCACTGGGGTCGGAGGAGAAGGGGAGTAGGTTACTGTATCCAAAAGTGGTCATTCAGTCAAAACCGAAGAAGGTCATTGGAAAGAGAGAAAGGTTTGATGACATGTGAACGGGCGTTCAAATAATGTTCCTATTAGGTCAAACGAGAGAAGCCTTAGGCAGGGACAGTTGGTATCTGCGAGCAGATTGGCTTTTATAAATGCTGGGGGAGCAGGTTTCCGTTTGCGACGTTGAAATCACAGTTTGAAGGACTTCCCTGGCCCCTCGTCCAGCACCACGAGCTGCCCGCTGGCATGAGAGGCCGGCCGCGGCGGGAAGCCCCAGCTGAGCGCTCAGCTGATGGCTGCGAGGCAGGTCTGGCTTCACTGCCACTCTCCTGACCTGTCCGAGTCGAGGCCGCGCGTGAGCTTGGGATGAGGGCGTCCACGAGCACTTGCTGAGCACTGGCTCCTGGACTTGCTCATTCAAACACTCACTGGGTGCCGTCCCCTTTCACACACAGACGGGAGACTGAGGCACAGGGAGTAGAGTCAGGTGCTCCGAGTCTGTGAGTCAAACACCGAATTTGAACTTGGGCGTTTGCCGGGAGCCAGAGCTGCATACAGGCGCCTGGCGCTCAGCTCCTCCAGCACACACCTGGGGGGCTGGACCTGTGTGTCCCTTAGACTATTCACCCCCTTGCTGACCTCACCCGCCCAGGAAACACCCCCACCAGAGGTCATCACCTCCCAACTGCCCTGCTGGGGACCATGCGTGGAACCTCACTTTTCCCTCTCTTCAGCCTGCAAGTACCGCTTCTTCTCTGTGAGCAGTGCCTTCCTCTGCGGGCCACTGCCTGCGCTCCGCCTAAGACAATAGTGACCGCAGTGGGACTGTAGGCGTCCCACGGGGAGGTTCCACACTCACTCCTTCACCCAGGCCACCTGGGAGGGAGAGTGCACTGGCACTAGGTCCTGGCAGGCGAGTTTTGTGCCCACGGGGCTGTGATGGGCACTGGCTTTCCTTCTCAAACTCCCAAGGCCTGGCACTTAGAGAGGCTTCCTGCTGCCCTGTGCCCTCTTGTCTGTGCCCACCATGGACCACCCACTGCCCCTGTGCCCACACAGTAACCATGGGAGGGGTGTTCTGGAAGGTTCTGAGCTGATGATATGTGCAGTGGCGTCAGCTCTTCACCCTGGCCTTTGGCAGAGATACTTTCCTCGCGTGGGGATCTGGGCGGCTCCAGCCAAGGACACGCCAGGGTTCCAGCCCAGAGCCTGCCATCATGGCTGTGGAAGGCACCCCCAGTGATGAGGTCAGCAGCAAGACAGCTTGATCGGGGTAATGCCAGCAGTTGTGGCTCGCAGGCACGTCTATGCCAGGCACTGATGGAGACAGTGCCACAGGGAGGGGACCAGTCATCCCGACTGCAGACCTGAGAGCGGCTGGAGGTCGCCCTCAGCACAGAACTCATTCACTTAGCTCCTCTGATTACATAGCCACTAAAAACATGGGATCCACTCCCCCACCTCACCTCACCTAACATACAGAGGGGGATCCCCCCACCTCACCTAACATACAGAGAGGGATCCCCCCCTCACCTAACATACAGAGGGGGATCCCCCCACCTCACCTAACATACAGAGAGGGATCCCCCC